>ML388059.1:684-16833 GCA_005239525.1 Nicotiana knightiana | reverse complement strand
AACAGAAAATAAAAATATAAAAAAAGTAAAAAAGTTTGTTCTTGAAGGGGGCCGGGGGTGGGGGTTGGTTGGTGGTGATAGGGGTAGGGGTGGTGCAGAAAAATAAAATAAAAAACAGAAAATTGAATATACAAAAAGGAAAATGAAATTTAGGTAACTAAGTAAATTTTTAGATAAGTTGGATTGAGATCCCTTTGTTTTTGATGAGTTTCATGGGTTGTATTTGGGCTGCTTAATGGATTAGAATGAACTATAAAAAATAACGGGGTTAACTTGGGCTCAGTCCAAATAGACTCCATAAGCAAAAATATTTATAGCCTAACCCATTAATCACTGAACGGGTTGGACAGGTTGGACGAATTGGGCGGGTTTGGGCTCAAATTGTCACCCCTGAATTCAAGCATATATTTTGAAGTGGAAAATAACGAGTTCAAGAATCGAGCATGCTTCGTGTCTCCACCGTTTATCCAATTGGTTAATTTCAGCAAAAAAATACCCCACAAAATATGTCTTAAATATCGGCCATTCAAATTGCGCTCCTATCAGGAGTCCGGAACTAAAATGTGATTTTTTTGGACTCAAAGAATCAAAATATATAAAAAAAAATAACTGGTGATAAAAATATATATAACGCTCTTTTAAAGAGCGTTATACCTTAACGGCCGTTTGCCCAGTTAAGTATAGCGTCCTTTTAAAAGTTGCTATATTAAGGTATTATAGCGTCTTAATATAAGGCGTTATACTCACGTAAAAAACCGTCCAGTCCCCTTCCGCACCAAACTGTTAGTACTCTGTATTTGTAAATCATTTTTGGAGAAAATAAAATAATATAAACAGAAATGTAAATGAAATAAAAAAATCAATTCGAGCCCACTGAATTCACAGTATTTCCTTAAGGAATTTAATCTCCTCCTAGTGACCAAGGTTATGGATTATTTTCTCCCAGGATAGAACGAATTATACACTGGTGTAGTGGTACTTCAAACCCCAGTATTTCAGCGAACACAAAGTTCGGTAGCAAATTATACTTACTTTTGCTTTCTTTGAAGTTAAAAATATACAGAAGAAAGGAGAAGAACTCGGAAATTAGCATGTAAAATCTTAGAGAATGGACTTGTATTTATAGCTAAAGTTGGGCTGAAATCTGAAGAGGTGCAATTCTTCAGAATGACTGTTTTTTCAAAACGGCCATAGAATAAATGACATGACATAATTGACTATTTACTCAACAATAAAGAGGGAAAAGTGAAGAGTAATTAATTTTCTGTTACAAAAACAGAAAACTGAATATTGGATAACTGAAATGGATTTAATATTAATATTTATTTTAATATTAATAATAATATTTTTTTATTAAAATAAATATTTAATAACGTTTCTGTTAATATTTACTATTAACAAATAAATTTGGTCCAAAAATTAATCAATCGATCGATCATTTGACCAAATTCGAGGTCGAGGCCGAGCCGAGCGAGCGACGATGACGACGACGGCGTGAGGTTTGCCTTTTTCTCAACTCTTTATGAGCTAGAAGAAGAGCAATTGCTTATATACCCGTCAAAAACCTTTTCCTCTTTCCATGTGGGATAATCAAGGAGGGAACCTCAAATATTTCATTTTTCCCTTCATTTCTCATTCACCCTATTTTAAGCTATTAATGCTTAAAAATCCCAACACAAACTAGAGCCCCCCCCCCCCCCCCCCCCCCCCCCCCCATTGTTGATGAAAAAAGCTCGAGTGGAGCTTACCGGTTCCACAAAAAGTATAGATTCTCGGTCCCACATCCTAGCTAAGGCATTATCTCGTAGTGGGTTGTTCGTTTCGGCTTCAAATCACCAAATATTCAAGTTTCCAAAAATTTTAAATCGAGGTATTCCGACTTAGTTTTTGTTAAAATTTGTATAGAAAATGCATATTAGTTATTTTTAATGTGCTCTATGTTATTTTGTAATTGTTTTGCGATTTAATAAATTTGTTATTTTATCCGGACTATAGTATTAGTGTGCTAAAAAAATTAGTAAAACAGAGAAATTGTTAATTAGTTATTTAAAAAAATGTTAATTAGTTATTTTTTACTGTGGTATATGTATTTTCGTGATTGTTTTGTGATTAAATTTATTTGTTTTTTTATCCGATTTAGATTATTTATTGCTAAAAAATTTAATAAAATAGATAAATTGTTACTTTAGTTTTCTGTAGTGATATCTTATGACCTAATGTAATATCTTTTAGCGTAGTAAAATATGATGTCCTTCACAGGAATGAATTAAAACAAATGATGAATAAAGTTAGACGTCAATAATGAGTATGACTACCGATATTTGAACATCTGTGAGTACAAACTTCATGAATAATTTTTGCTGTTTGAAATGTACAATTCAAACTCTAAGAAAGCTTCATGAAATTTCAATTGATGATAGTTGGGACACCAGCATTTGTTCCAAATATTATTTTCCATTTAGACCAACATATACAGCAGAGAGGGTAAACATTTATGGGCACTCGGTGTTCACAACAAACGAACCCCGCCAACTATCATCACAACAACCTAGATACTCGAAAATCGATTTTCCCGAAAAAGACAAAGTGTAGCTCCCCTTATCACCTTCAGAGTCACAATGGATTTCGACAGTCAACTTCGGGACATGTAATTTCAGTTACGCTGCTCCCCGACCCGAGTCCCCACGTCCGCTTTTCTCCGTCCGCAACCCAATAAGTTGGCTCTCTCGCATCTGTAAAAGATCCCTGTATACGGTTAAAATCGGGTCCACCCGATACCCAATTTTACTATTTGATTGAGACTAGGGAAATAAATTGAACGTCGTCCCCATAGGAGATCGGGCCGAGGCATGAGGACAAGGTATCGAGTTCTGAACTCGAGGTACTTGTCGAGATCGAAACCAGTAAGAATCGAGACCAAACAAAGTAGACATCGATCAAGACCGAATATAACATAATAACAGAAAGCGAGATATCCATGACTGGTCGACAATGATGGCAGAAGTCTCGGCACGGATCGAATCAAGAGCGGTTGTTTAGCTAATCATGGGATTTTCTTATCTAATTAGAGTTATACCATATGTAGAATTCCTCTACTATATAAAGAAGAATTCTAATCATTTGTAACACACATTGTCCTCGCATAAAAAACAATATAACACTCTCTTTAGCCTATACTTTCTTGTTCATCATCTTGCTTTATTTTTAACTGTTCTAGTATCAATCAGTTCGAGGGCACTCTAGCTCGAGGGCTGAATTCCGTTTCAAAACTGGTTTGTTTACTTCATTGTTAATTTCTATTACTAATCTTCATATTTATCAATTGTATTAGGTAAAATCATTTATCCTTAAAACCACATTATAAGTTTAATTGTTATCC
Organism: Nicotiana knightiana; assembly: GCA_005239525.1. NCBI lineage: Eukaryota > Viridiplantae > Streptophyta > Magnoliopsida > Solanales > Solanaceae > Nicotiana > Nicotiana knightiana. The sequence goes on along the minus strand of ML388059.1, from coordinate 13,454 downwards.
AATTTTAAGGGTAAACAGTTTGGCGCCCACGGTGGAGCTAAGGATAATAGTGATTTCTTAATATTGATTCTGATAACACACACTGATTTACGTTTGTTCTCGTAAGTGTTTTTGATTTCAGGATAAACATATCAAACTCACAAGTAGCACCCACTCATGTTGACAACAACCTCGGATTTCATGGGGAAAACGATAATGTAGCGCTCCAGGGTTCGAAGTACCTCAGGCTGACCTCGAGGGAGTACGAATTGCAAATCTCGTCGATGTTACACATGTCACTCTAAATGCAAATCTAGGCATTGATCCCGAGGGTAGCGTACACAAGGAAGTTCGATCAGGTGGTCGAGGTACGCAGGGCGGTGAAGATGGTGGAGTCAGCCTTCAGCTGATATTTGAGATGTTACAGGCTCAACAAGCTGATATAGCACAACTGCATAATCAGAACCGTGCACCAAGTGGGGTCGAACCTGAACCCTCACCAGAAGTTGTTCACAGGGTCGAACCTGTACCGGAGAGATCAAACGCTAATGAATCGGGGACTGACCTCACCATTATGAAAATGCTCGAGGAGCTCACTAAACTGATTGAATCAGAAGAAAAGAAAATCGAGGCACATGACAGAAAGGTAGAAACATACAACTCCCGGGTTGACCAAACACCGAGGGCACCGCCGATTCTAAAAGGTTTGGATTTGAAGAAGTTCGTGCCTAATCCTTTCCCACCAAGTGCGTCTCCAAAGCCCATTTAAAAATTCCGCATGCCAGAAATTCTCAAGTAAAATGGGACCACCGACCCTAATGAGCATGTCACTTCTTATACATGAGCAATAATGGGGAATGACTTAGAAGATGATGAGATTGAATCCTTTCTACTAAAGAAATTAGGATAAACATTATTGAAAGGGGCGATGATATGGTGCCACAATTTGCCGCCCAATTCCTTCGATTCCTTCGCCATGCTTGCAGATTCCTTCGTGAAGGCACATGCCGGAGCAATAAAGGTTGCGACTAAGAAGTCAGACATCTTCAAAGTGAAACAAAAAGACAGTGAAATGTTAAGGGAATTCGTATCTCGGTTCCATATGGAACGCATGGACCTACTCCCAATCACAAATGATTGGGTTATTGAAGCCTTTACTCAAGGTTTGAACGAACAAAGTTCGGTGGCATCACGACAGCTAAAACAGAATTTAATTGAATATCCAGTGGTGACTTGGGCCGATGTACATAATCGGTACCAGTCAAAGATCAGGGTCGAGGATGATCAATTGGGACCTCTTTCGATTTTGTTTATCCAAACAGGCTCGTCGGCAGAATTCAAAGGGGCATCAAAACAGAACCCCGATCGAACAGAGATCGGTATCAATCATACAGTGCAGATCATAGAAACTGCGGCCTAGGACGTAATCCCATTCGAAATGATCAAAGGAATGATCGAGGACAGAGCTCCCGAAGGCTCATGAGCAAAAGTGTCTTCTACAAACATATTGAGATCACAAAAGCGCCACGATTATCAGAGTACAACTTCAGCATCGACACATCAGGTATTGTATCAGCCATTGGGAGAATCAAGGATACTAGATGGCCTAGACCCCTACAGACCGATCCAGCTTAAAGGAACTCTAATCAAATATGCAAATACCATGGTACCCATGGTCATAGAACCTAAGATTGTAGATACGAGAGGAGGTGTCCTGTCTATTTAATGAGGGTCACCTCCGAGAACTCTTGAGCGACTGAGCTATAAATCATTTCATAGACAGGGACGCAAACAAGAAGAACCACAACACGTGATTCACATGATCGTTAGAGGGGTCGAAATTCCACAAGGACCCGTGTTCAAACGCACCAAGGTGTCGATCACCAGGGAAAAATGAACTAGAGACTATGTTCCATAAGTCACCTTATCGTTAAATGACGATGAAGCAGAGGGGATCTCACAACCCCACAATGATGCATTGGTAATATCTATCCTTATGAATAAAATTCAGATTAAACGTGTTTTAATTGATCCAGGTAGCTTGGCCAATATTATTCAATCGAGGGTCATGGAGCAGCTTAGTCTACAGGATCAGATCGTACTCGCAGCTCGGGTTCTCAATTGTTCCAACATGGCAAGTGAAACAACTAAAGGTGAAATCACTTTACCAATAAATGTAGCCGGGACTATCCAAGAAACAAAGTTCCATGTGATCGAGGGCGATATGAGGTACAACGCCTTGCTCGGAAGACCCCGAATTTACAACATGAGGGCGGTCCCCTCAACCCTTCACCAAGTGCTGAAATTTCCGACACCTGATGGAGTAAAAACGGTGTATGGGGAACAACATGCTGCAAAAGAGATGTTCGCGGTCGATGAAGTAATACCGGTATCGATGCTTTCATCAACAAAGGGATCAAAGTTAAAAGAAAATAAGGAGGTCAAATAGCAACCACAAGTACCAGCCTCGACCCAATCGAAGGAACAAGGGGTGGACGAGGATGACGAACATTGGATTTTGCGACCCTTCATAATTCTCGATGACTCCGACACCACAAAATCAACGATCGAAGAGCTGGAGCAAGTCATACTGATCAAGTATGTACCCAAGCGAAAGGTATACCTGGGCACGGGGTTAACCCCTGAGATCAAAGAAAAATTTATTAAATTCCTTATAGATAACATGGATTATTTTTCTTGGTCTCACCTAGATATGACAGGGATCCCACCGGAGATCACTACACATCGTCTGAGCTTGGATCTAAAGTTTCGCCTGGTAAAATAAAAATGAAGGCCCCAGTCCGAGGTAAAACATGCATTTATCAAGGATGAGGTAGCCATACTTCTCAAAATAGGATCCATTTGAGAGGTAAAATATCACGAATGGTTAGCAAACGTAGTTGTGGTCCCTAAAAAAGAGAATAAACTTAGAATGTGCGTAGACTATAAGGATTTAAACAAGGCATGCCCTAAAGACTCCTTTCCTTTGTCGAATATCGATCGCATGATCAATACCACGACCGTCCACGAGATCCTTAGCTTTCTAGATGCCTACTTCGGGTACAACCAAATACAATTGAACCCACAGGTTCGGGAAAATACTTCATTCATCACCAAGTACGGAACCTATTATTATAATGTAATGTCGTTTGGACTAAAAAAAAGCTGGTGTTACTTACCAACGCCTAGTAAATCGAATGTTCGAAGAACAAACAAGTAAATCAATGGAGGTTTATATTGACAATATGCTAGTTAAGTCCCTGCGAGCAGAGGACCATTCGGGGTCAGTTCGGGCAAGTTCCTCAGCTTTATGGTGTCAAATCGGGGGATCGTGATAAACCGCGATAAAATCAAGTCAATCGAAGACATCACGGTAGTGGATAATGTTAAGGTCGTACAAAAATTAACAGGGCGCATAGCCGCCCTAGGCCGATTCATTTGAGGTCCTCAGATAGAAGTCACTAGTTCTTCTCATTGCTTAGAAAGAAGAACAATTTTGCATGGACCTTGGAATGCCAACAAGCATCGGAAGACCTAAAACGGTATCTCTTGAGCCCGCTACTGCTTCATACTCCGAATGCGAACGAGCAATTCTACTTATACTTAGCAGTCTCAAAAATCGTGGTAAGTGGGGTCCTAGTTCGAGAAGAGCAAGGTACACACTTTCATGTTTACTATGTTAGTCAAATCTTAGGTGAGGCTGAGACCCGGTACTCACACTTAGAAAAATTAGCGCTTGCTCTGATAAGCGCCTTTAGGAAATTAAAACCATATTTTCAGTGTCACACAATCTGTGTGGTGACTATCTATCCCCTTCGCAATATTTTGCATAAGCCTGAACTCTCGGGAAGATTGGTCAAATAGGCCGTCGAGATCAGCGGGTATGATATCAAGTATCAACCCTGAACGGCCATCAAGTCTCAAATCTTAGCAGATTTCGTGGTCGACTTTGCGCCAGCCCTCGTACCCGAGGTCGAAAAGCAACTATTGTTAAAATCGAGTACATCATGGGGGGTGTGGACCCTCTTCACAGATGGTGCTTCGAAAGTGAAAGGGTCCGGGTTAGGCATCATTTTGAAGCCACTCACATGTAATAAAATTAGACAATCTATCAAAACTTCCAAGTTAACTACCAATGAGGCTGAGTATGAGGCCATAATTGCAGGTCTCGAGCTAGCTAAGAGTTTGAGAGTAGAGGTCATCGAGGCCCAATGTGACTCCCTACCTGTGGTAAACCAAGTCAACGGAACTTTCGAGGTTCGATAAGACCGAATGCAGAGGTACTTGATAGTACAAGAGGGGGGTGGGTGAATTGTGGTCTATTAAAAAATAGTCGACTAACGATGATTTTAGTCGACTAGATTTCGTGCAGAATGAAAAATACCAGTAAACAAAAAAAGAGAATAATAGACAACATTTTTTATACTGGTTCGGTGCCGGTGTGGTACTTACATCCAGTTTCCCTTGGGTCATAAGGGTTCCCTTATATCTTGAAAGTAATTACAACAAGGATGGTTTTGATTCGTTAACCACCAACGAAGTATAGCAACGATGTATCTTGAATAATGACACAACTCTTTTTGGCGTTTTAACTCTTCCTATCTTTTGTGACACTGATAAACTGAGGAATATAGTGTTTAGGCTAAGAAGTAAAGATATTTAGAAGATAATGTTTGTAGTTGCGCAAGTCTTTCATTTGATCTAGGCAGAATTTTTATAGGAGAGTAGAGAGTCGTTGAAACTTGACTGAGATAGAGGCACCGGATCTTCAAAGGAATCTGACCCAAGGGGTTCCTCTCGAATCCTGCTCTTGGGAAGGTCTGGATTCGTTCATGACTTTACTTGTCACGATCTTACATTGTGGAGAAATTCGAGCCTTCGATTGAGATAATTGAGGATACTGGATATTTTGGCATTTACCGGATATAACTCGTTGATTGTAGTCTTGATTTCCTTCAATTGAGGCTGAAAGGATATGAAAGATTTAGATTCCTTTTTATTGTCCATTCATTCATCATCATCAGCTCCCTTTATTTAGCAACACATCTTTGGTTGGTTTTGACAGCTTCTCAATAGTTTTCTTTCCTTTTGTTGATACCTGATTTGTGCAAAACAAGGTAAGTAAATTGTCATCATTGAAACTTAGATTTTGAATTAACAATCTCCCACTTTTTGATGATGAAGATCAAGAGAGAGTAAATACATCATAGGATGAGTGTAGATAGCAGTAATTATGTAAACTTCCCTTTTATTTCTCCCTCTACGTTGCTCCCTTTGAGTTAATGATGTCTCCCCCTGAGTGAGTGTTACCTCCCCCTGAGTGGTTGTTTACTTCTCTAATGTTCTCCCCCTTTGACATCAATCAAAAATGGAAAGACAATAAACAAGACGATTAATATAGGAAGTAATATACATAATAACTAGCAAGGTAGTGCAACAAAAGTAATGCCTTCAGCAGAGGCATAGTTTATACAGACCCAAGCAAAAAAGGTTTGTTAAAACCATCAGCAAGCAAGCAAGAGCCAAACTAAAATGAAGAGAAAATATTGTTCTTAACATCATCACACAAATACGCATTAGCTTCTTCCCAGGAAGTAATTGAGAGTGTTGATCACTTTGGTGCAGAAGGAGTCATAGGAATTTTCGACATCTTTGACAAGCTTATCCATCTTTTCACTCATGGAATTGAATGAGTTGGTTCCTTGTCTCCGCGTAGCTCCTATATACATTTTAACCTTAGCCACACCTGTACCTGTCTCTTTAGTGACTTCCCTGATCTTGTCTTTCCTTCATTTCAACCAGCAGTAGTTTTACCCCATCTAAATATTGCTGAATCTGCTGAAGATTTTGAGAGGCAGTCGACTGAGATGCTGGTTGTTCAGTTTGAACTTCTACTGACACTAGAATGATTTCAACTTTGGCGTGGTTAACCCATCAATCATCACCAAAAGTGTACCCCATCATTGAGAAGGTTGTCTTATCATAAGTGTTGGTAATGTGCTTAGGTGTAAAGGGTGTCAAGTCTACCTTCATAACTTCGAGAATGTGTGAGATGAGGAGACCGTATGGTAAACAGGCAGTAGAGGAAGATATGTCCCTGATACTTTCAAGCATGTATTGGTGAATCCACACAAACCAATCCAGTCTTTTATTATTAACAAGACAGTAAAGGACAAATACATCTCTAGTGGATAAAGTGCTAAGGGACCCAATTCTGGGGAATAAAGTAGTAGCAATCATGTGGGCCAAGACACGGTGTTCAAACTTCAGATTCTTGGGACCAATAACAGGAGGATTATCAGACAAAAATATTTTTGCTTCTTCAAAAGAGACTTCAAAATCTTTTGGCCAAGAATTTTTCACAAAAACATCAAACGCACTAAACTTAGCACAAAAAATCTTTTCAAATTGATAACATTCCAGAATAATTCGAGTGCCTAACACCATATATTCCAAATCATCTTTGTCAGTCACAAACATATTTACATAAAACATCCTCATTGGTTCCTCATAAACAGAGTTTCCAACAATATCAATTAGAGAAGAAAGATGCTAAAAATCAAATATAGCAGTCACATCACAATGCAGATTTTTCATAAGAGAGAGACTTACAGAGCGTCCATAAGCCATAGATTTTGACTTGTAGGACTCAAACCTTGCCTTTCCACTAGCTCTATAACAGATCAACTTGTCCTCAGGTCTGAATTCAGTGTTCTCCACCTTTTCGTTCTTGCATGCAGACTTTTTGGGGGTTTGCTCCATAGACCTTTTTCCTGATTTTTTCTGGCTAATAGGAAGATTTTCGGAAGATTCACTACTCTCATTATCTGTTTTGAGGAAATTTGAGTCAATGGATGACTCTAAGTCTACAGGTTCTTCAGGGTTAAGGGGCTTTTGAAATCTTCTGTTGCGTCTGGTTGCAGTGGAAGAAGAAGGGTTTCTTTTTGCCACGGTGAGAGTGTTGTCTTTGATGAGAATGAGGAGAGTAGCAAGGAAGAACGGGGTTTTATTATAGTTTTAGGAGGATTGAAGGGTCGCCTTGGTTAATGGCAAGGGTAGATTCAGAAGGAAAGTGACGTTTCTGAAGTGATGGATCGGCAGTACTGATGGAGAAGCAATAATTATACTTACAAGTAATTAAAGTTACACACACATAATAAAGGAAATAAAATATTTTGGAAAAAAGTAAGAGATTTGTTTTACAATTTTGGAACTATGCCAATCGTTTTTTGGAGAAAACAAAATCTTTCTTCCAAAAGAGGTTTTGTAAAAATATCAGCAAGTTGAGAATCATTACTAATGAATTCTAATACAATATTACTTTTAGCAACATGATCAAGGATAAAATGATGCTTTGATCTAGAGTGATGCACATAATTTTTTGATAAACAAATGGCACTAGTATTATCACAAAATATAGGAGTAGAGGTAAGAGATAAATCATAGTCGAGAAGTTGATGCATTATCCACAGAACTTGTATACAACAACTTCCAATAGCTAAATATTCTGCTTTACTTTTTTATAGGACAACACAAATTTGTTTCTTGCTATGCCAAGATACTAGTGCATTCCCCAAAAGTTGACACGTGCCACTGGTGCTTTTTCTGTCAATTTTGTCACCTGCAAAATCTGCATATGAAAATACTCTTAAGGCAATATTGTTAGAATGATCATACCATAATCCTAGCTCAGAGGTACCAATAAGGTATCTAATAATACGTCTAACAATAGTGAGATGGGATTCCTTAGAAGCCGACTGAAATCTTGCACACTTGTAGACACTGAACATAATATTTGGTCGACTAGCAGTGAGATAGAATAAGGAACCAATCATCCCTCTATACATGGTTTCATCAACATTCTTTCCATTGTTGTCTTCATCGAGCATCGTTGTTGGACTCATTGGAGTACCGATGGACTTAGAATTCTCCATGCCAAACTTCTTTATAAGTTCCTTAGTATACTTGGTTCTGCTAATGAAAATCCCTTTAAGAGACTGTTTGATTTGTAGTCCGAGAAAGAACGTTAATTTTCCAACCATGCTCATTTCGTATTCTCCTTTCATAGAAAGAGAAAATTATTCACATAGAACAGAGTTAGGACAACCAAAAATAGTATCATCAACATAAATTTGAGTAATAAGATTACCTGAACTTAAATGCTTAATAAACAAAGTCGTATCGATATTACCTCGTTTGAAACCTTGATTTAGAAGGAAAGATCTCAACTTTTCATACCAGTCACGAGGAGCTTGTTTGAGACCGTACATAGATTTAGTCAGCTTTTATACATGATCAGGTAAAGTGACGTTCACAAATTCTGGTGGTTGCTTCACATATACTTCTTCATAGATATAGCCATATAGGAACGCACTTTTATCATCCATTTGAAATAGCTTGAATCCTTTGGGAGCAACAAAAGAAAGTAATATTCGTATGGATTCAAGTCTTGCAACAGGTGCAAAGGTTTCATCATATTCGATTCCTTCTTGCTGAGAGTATCCTTGAGCAACTAACCTTGCTTTATTTCGAACCACTTGACCAGATTTATTCAATTTATTTCTGAATACCCATTTAGTCCCTATGACGGAGGAATTTGAAGGTAATTCTCATACTTTATTTCTTTCAAACTGATCAAGTTCCTCTTTCATAGCATTTATCCAGTGAGCATCTTTCAGAGCTTCATCCACTTTATTTTGTTCAAGTTGATAAATAAGAGCCACATGAGATTTGATATTCTGGATCTTCTGTAGTGGTTCCTTCCTGTGGATCTGCTATAATGAATTCTTGAGGATAGCTAGGTTCACTTTTCCATTCATTTGGAGTGTTTGGGGAAGGTTCTTTTTCCACATTAGTCGACTGATCTGTTTGAGACGGTTCGTAATTTTTTGCAGGCTCTTCAACTTGTTGAGTCTACTGATCAGCTGACTCACTTTGATGATCCTTTCCTACAATAACAGATTTAGGAACAAAAGAGATTTCCTCATCTTCAGGAAATTTTTCATTCCTTGGGCGAGGGTCAATATCAACAAAAATAACATGAATTGATTCTTCAATGCATAACGTTATTTTATTATAAACTCTATATGCTCTACTTGAAGGAGAGTATCCAAGAAATATACCTTCATCACTTTTAGGATCAAACTTACCCAAATTGTCCTTTCCATTATTGTGAATAAAGCATTTGCATCCAAACGAGTGAAAATAGATGATATTGGGTTTCTTACCATTCCATAGTTAACATGGAGTCTTTTTGAGGATTGGTCGAATTAGAAACCTGTTGATGATATAGCATGTTGTGCTTGCAATTTCCGCTCAGAAATGGTGAGGTAGAGAATTTTCCACAATCATGATTCTTGCCATATCCTGCAAAGTTCTATTTTTACGCTGTACCACTCTATTTTGTTGTGGTGATCTTGGTGAAGAGAAGTTGTGAGAAATTCCTTGATCATTGCAAAAGTTTTCAAAAGCTTTGCTTTCAAATTATCCTCCATGATCACTTCTGATAGTAGAAATGTAGTATCCCTTTTCTCGTTGAACCTTCTTACAGAAAACTTCAAAATTATTTAGAGCTTCAACTTTATGACTTAAAAACATAACCCAAGTAAATCGAGAAAAACCATCCACAATGACAAAAGCATATTTCCTACCACCTATACTAGCAGTTCTAGTTGGATCTAATTAATCCATATGCAATAGTTGGAGAGGTTTGGAGGTGGAAACAATGTTTTTATTTTTGAAAGATGAGCGAGTTTGTTTTCCTAATTGGCAAGCATCGCAAATATGATCCTTTGGAAAATCTAGTTTTGGAAGTCCAATCACAAGGTCATGTTTAGTAAGTTTTTGAATAGTATGCATGTTGGCATGATCAATTTTTCTATGCCAGACCCAAGGATCATCAATCATGGAAGCAAGACAAATTTTATCCCCAAGATTATCTAAATTGCAAATAGTATAGACATTTTTGTCTCTATTACCTGAAAGAATGACTTTACCTGATTCATCTTCTATAAACCAACCATGTTTCTTAAAATGAACCTCATAGTCATTGTCACATAGTTAACTAATGTTGAGAAGATTGTAGCCGAGTTCATCAACCAGGTAGACTTCATCTACATCACATGTTGCGCTCAGAGGAACTTTTCCAACACCAATTACATTTCCTTTGGATTTGTCTCTAAAGGTAAATGTTCCTCCGTCTAGTTTGGTGATTGTATTGAATAATTGTTTGTCACCAGTCATATGTCGGGAACACACACTGTCGAGATACCATTTTACTTTTCGACTCTTCTTGCGGTGTTCCTGCAAAACAAAATTACTTATTTTTAGGTACCCAAGCCTGCTTGGGTCCTGAATGGTTAGAATGCTGAGTGTTAGTATGATTCAAGGATTTAGGTCACCAAACCCATCTCCTGTTATCCTTGAACCTGCAACTGTTTGAGGTGTGACCTCTTTTACCACAATAAAAACATGATGGACTATTAGAATTATCAGAGCCTTTTTCTTCTCTAATTCTGTTCCTGCATTGCTTAGTACTATGGCCATTTTTACCACAAAGGAATAGGCATGAGATTTCTTTTGTTTGTGATGAGCAATCTAATTTGATTTGACAGAATTGCGACTAGTGGATTTTTTCAATCCATTCAATTGAAGTTGAAGTTCATTAAATTCATCATGTAGCATATCACGCTCAATTTTGCAGACTTCCAGTTTCAAATCCCAATCTTTCTTTTCTCTCTTGATATTTCTAAGTTCATTCACAACTCTTTCCGCAAGAGCGATATCAACAAATTCTTGAAGTTCATAACATTTAGGACATGTAGGAAGACGTACCTTACTAGTTCCTTCATCTGCCATAAGATCGAGTTCATTTGAGTTATCAGCCTCTTCAACATCTCCATCTGCCGTTAGTCCAAGCTCCTTTGAATCTTCATTTTCATTGATGGACATGAAACATATATTTGCAAATTCCTCATGATCAGATTCTTATTCATCACTCCAGGATCCGAAAGACTTCTTATTTTGCATGTTTCTTCTGAGTTTCTTCTTCAGTTCAGGATAGTCAGCTTGAATGTGACCAAATTTTCCACATTCGTAGCACCTTCTATCATTTTTATCAGTTTCATTATTTATCCTTCATTTCCTGAAGTTGTACTTCCCTCTTATGCTATTTATGTTTTTCCTCATCATGTTTGTTACAACTTGAGAAAGCATGGAAATGTTTGCATCTTGTTCTCTTTCTTCTTCTTCTTCTTCTTCTTCTTCTTCTTCTTCTTCTTCTTCTTCTTCATTTTCTGGTTCAGCCACAGTTGCTTTAAAAGCAACAGTTTTCTTGTTTTCTTGTTGGATTTGTCTATCCAAGTGAATTTTCTCAAAAGTAATTAGATCTCCTCTAAGTTCATCATAAGACATTTTTTCAAGATCCTGATATTCCAAGGTGATGACCTTTGGCTGCCAAATTGTAGGTATACTCCTGAGAATTTTTCTAACTTGTTCTTCACTTTTGATAGGTATGCCAAAAGACTTTAGATCTCCAAGGAATTTGCTGAACCTGGAGAATATCTCTTCTACTGATTCTCCATCCTTCATTTGAAATATCTCGTAGTCCCGAACCAAAAGATTAATTCTTGTTTCTTTCACTTTGTTGGTTCCTTGATAAGTAACCTCCAGTTTGTACCACATTTCTTTAGTTGTTTCATAGCTTGAGATCTTTTCATACTCTTCTCCACTGATAGCATTGTATAGTAGATTTTTTTCTTTGGCATTCATAGTTATAAGAACAACTTGTTTGTCATTGTAATTATCTAAGTCAAGTGGATCAGTTGACATGATAGCTTGACCATTTGCATCTTTCTTTCGTGGGATTGGAAGATTTCTCTTTTCTATCACACGCCAAACTTTAATGTCATATGACATCGTATATGTTTCTGTACGAACTTTTCAATGAGAAAAGTGTTGTCTGTTGAAGTAGGGAGGTCGAACCTGAGAGGTTCCTTCTTGAAATAGCGTACCAGCAATAGTGTTAGATCCCACGATCTTTTTCTCACTAGCTGTTAAGTAGATATTGTGAGCCTCCCTCTGATACCAATTGAAAGTACAAGGGGGGGGGGGGGGGGGGGGGGGGGGTGAATTGTGGTGTATTAGAAAATAGTCGACTAATGATGATTTTAGTTGACTATATTTCGTGCAGAATGCAAAATAACAGTAAACAAAAAAAGATAATAACACACAATAATTTTTATACTGGTTCGGTAGTGGTGTGATACTTACATCCAGTTTCTCTTGGGACAAAAGGGTTCCCTTAGATCTTGAAAGTAATTATAACATGGATGGTTTTGATTCGTTCACCACCAACGAAGTATAGCAACAATGTATCTTGAATACTGACACAAATCTCTTTTGTGTTCTAACACTTCCTATATTTTGTGACACTGATAAATTGAGGAATAAAGTGTTTAGGATAAGAAGTAGAGAGATTTAGAAGACAATGTTTGTAGTTGCGCAAGTCTTCCATTTGATTTGAGCAGATGATGTGAGACTAGAATTCATAGTTTAACATGTTATATGCCTTACAGTTTATGCACATTAATGATAAAAATACACTTTTTATGTTCTTAATGGAGTTTAGTTCATGTGTAGGTGAATTGGAGATGGAAAACGAGCTAAATAGATTCAAATACGTCGAAAATACGCTTAATAGGCGAAGAGGGAACACCTTGGACTTATCCAGGCGTTTTCCTCCTAAAGCCAGGTTGGCCCTGGCGTTAGGGGGGCATTTGCCTCCTAAAGCC
>ML388058.1:0-19340 GCA_005239525.1 Nicotiana knightiana | reverse complement strand
CAAGGTGTAATGGGGTGCCAACTGCTAAAGCTAGAGAGAATAAACATTCTTTTACAAAGAAGGTTGGCAATAGATTTGGAAAGGAAATCCAGGCCATCACCTTAGGAGTCTCCTCGCCTGCCTTAAACTTGGTATCATATAACAGTGTTCTCAATTGATATTCATGCCCAAACTTGTCCTTAACGTAATAAGCTAACTTCGACGTGAGATCTATGTAGTCTTGCCACAAAGTCAGTCTAACCAATACATGCCTATCTCTAAGGAACCCAATGTTACACTCACCCTTAATTCCACATTGCATGGGTAGAATTCTACGTAATTCTTGGATTTCTGGCCATCCATACGAAAATTTGCATACAACAGCAAACTTCAAACCTTCAAGGATGTTCATACGTTCAACTTCTGACTCCATGAACTTCACCATGGGTTGCCCTTGAAGGAACGAGGCTCGTCTCACTGGAATTGGCTCGACAGCATACATGTTCGTGTTGATCATCGTAGGTTTTAAAGCTTTGGCATAATCCATGGGTTTCGATGTGTTGTTTGGATTTGTTGTGGGGTACGTTAGGGGGTGGTGGGGGAGGCAGCCCAGCCACAGTGGGTGGCTGGCCACCGGCCAAATTGGCCATGAAAGTGATCGAGGTTGGGTTCTCTCTTCTGTCGTCTCCAGTCGCAAGTCGCCTGACCTAGAGAGCTTTTTTGATTTCCCTTAGGCTCTCTTAGGTGTTGATACCCAATTTTTCCTCAAACTATTTTAAAATTTTCATATATACCCTCAAAATCACTTTTCATAATGAATGGTATTTTTCCCTAATTTTCCATATTTTTATCAATTTGTTTTCCTATTTATTTAGTATTTTATAATTATTCATAAAGTATATTATAAATAATTTCAAAATATTTCCTACCTCAATATATCATTTTTTGATCCTATTTAATTATTTCACAAATTAGCCAATTTGGCGTTATTTAGCTATAATTGCAGTAATTTTTGCAATTATAGCCTAATTGTATACTTTATACTATTTAATCTGATAATTAGCCATTTTTATATTTTAAATACTAGTTAATTACCTTAATTTCACCTATTTAGTCTTAATTTCATTTTTTATATAATTACTATCTATTTTTTATCTAATTTTAAAGGGTATTTAACAAATAGCCATCTTTATTTAAATTCTAGCCTAAATCAAACCTGGTACTAACCCAATTAATCTAGCCCAATACACAAGCCCAATATCCTATCTACCCGGCCCAACTCAGAGTCAATCTTGACCGTTGATCAAATTTGATCAACGTTNCCTAGATGACTACCGCCCCCCCCCCCCCACTCCCACCCTCTCATTCTCTCTCAACCAGTATCTCTACCTCCCTCTCTCTATCTCTGGTTCTCTCTAGAACCTTCCACCTCCCCCCCTTCCGATGAGCTCTGTACACCTTCTCCGGCCACTTCCCTCGTCGGAAGCCATGGCCTCTCATCATATCCTTGCCCCTGCTTCACTCCATTCCGGTTTGACACTACCCTGAGGTCCTCAAGTGACCCACAGGCGATTCAACTCCTACCCGTGGTCCCTCATGCCATTTTCCGGCCACCTCCAGCCGTTTGAGTAAGATCCATCACTTTTCCGGCTAAAGTCGGTGACATTTTAAGGTTTTCTTGTTTTCTTTGGGTTCTTTGAAACCCTAACTCCTAAAATTTTCTGATTTTATTTTAGATCTGACTTAGATCTGTGTATATTATGGGCTCTTTATTATGTTCCTTAAAGGTTTTCTGATTTCTCTAAAATAACGCTTCATCTTCAACTAGGGTTTCCTTACCCCTTTCAAAACGCTTTCTCTTCTGATTTTTGGTACTAACCTATGATTCTCAGTATATTTTAAATGTTTGATTAAGCATTCTCTCTTTACTTGAGTTATTCTGTTAAAAACCCCAATTTTAGGGTTCTGAGTTCGTCTTGGTTGTTGTGTTTAGTTGATCTGTATGTTTCTCGTAAACATCCTACGATTTTGTGATTACTTGTGTTTGGTTGTTAGGTTTTTGTGTTTTGTTCCTGACTATATCATGCTCTATACGAAACCCTAACTCATATTTGATATTGTTCTTTCTTATGGTCCTAATTCTAGTCTATTACCTGCTTATTCTCATAGTGTCATGATAAATCAGTGTTATCTTCTCTATTTCCTTAGAACTGTGATATTTTCCTTAAAACTGTGATTCTGTGTATTTTTCCTTAGAACTCTTTACTAATTTTTCACATTTTTGTGGCATTTGCCTTATTTGATAACTGATTCCCTGTGATTTCGAGGGATTTCTTGCTGATTTTTTCAGAATTATTTTCTACCTTCTATTATGTATAAGTATGCTATAAATTAATTATATACTTTCCTTAATTAATATATTTTTTACCTATCCCTAATCACATGCCCTATTCTTTACTATTCTTTGTACGATCAAAATCAGTCTTTCAAATTAGTTCTCTTTCCTTCTTTACTATTGTGCTATCCGTTTGAACAGTGACTCCTTAATTGTGGGGAGTACTTGTATTGATTGGATCCTAATTGTGTTTATTTCTATAATTATATACACATTACTTGATTCCTTTCCTTTTGTTGCCACTACTTGTTACCGTTTGGTTATGACTCCTTAACTAAAGGAAGTCTGTATACTAAATAGATTCTAGTTGATGATTATTTCTATAATTACTGCTGAACTATTATTTTTACCTTATTCCTCTGCCTGCTTTTCAAAACTATATATACTATATTCGTTCATTAGCACACACACGAACAACTAATCTGTTCAACTCCCTCTCTCACAACTAAAACTTGCTCTCTATTCTCTCTTCTGTGCTACTTGCTACTATTCTAAGTTAGCCGGCTGCAAGCCAAGGCTAACTACTGTGCCTCTCCTATTTCTGCTTTGTGTTTCTGCTTTCTTCACTTCACTGGTATGTTCTAATTCAGATTTCAGTCCTCAAACCAACATGTTTCTATTACTGTTGCAATTTAGTGTGTTTCTAATCTGCTTCTATTTACTATTCTGTTGTTCAACATGTAACTAAGATCCTGAATCCCCTCTACCTGTTAAGTTATGCTTTACTTGTCAATGACCAACATGTTTCTGTATACTTAGCACCTACTTCTTATGTGAATCCCTATGCCTATGACTGGTACATTAGTTTGATCATGGTCTTAGTTGTTTGGTATTGATACGTTAATCTAATGTGATACTTTGTTGTAACCCTGATCCCCTGAACCTTTAGGAGTTTCTGATTGTGTGCTCATATATGTTTCTGCCTGCTACATGTTTGCCCTTACTTACTCTGTATTTGTCCCTCAAGTCCCATACCCCTTCTTGTGATTGTTGGACTATTCTTGGTCATGTTATGTGATGCTGATCTTGTTTTGAGAATGGTGTTCTCTCTAGCTGTTTTCATCAGTTAAAGCTCTTGTTATGAAAAAAAAAACTATTTTCACTAAGTCTCTCCTCTTTTCCAAAACTGTTTCAAAACTGTTTTCCTACTAAAACTCCTCAAAACTATGTCGAGCACTCTCACTACTTAGACCCCCTTAGGTTCTCCCCCCTCTGTGTGAGCATTGCCTTGGGACCCTTGAGCTCCCTCTGAACTTTGACACACAGAGGCTGGCCATTCCAAACTGCACTTACTCTATCTTGGCTATGAAATCTGGGTGTGAGCACTGCCTGGGAACCCTTGAGGTCCTTAGGGAACTCTGCCACACCCGGATTATGAGAAAGGTTGTGAAATAATACTTGGCATTGAGGACCTGGAGTCTTGAGCCTATTTTGAAGGCTCCGCATAGTTAACTTCTCATTTTCTTATTTTTAGTTATGTAATCCCTATTCAATGGTCTATAATAATTAATGGTAAACAACTCTGGGTCGGATAGTGAAAATGGGTGGGTAATATGCATGATGTAGTATAATTAAGGGTAGAGACCATGTTTCTAGGTTTATTTTCTCTATGCGCAATAGCAGCCATGTTTAGGTACAACATGTCGTGCATTAGATATCATGCTACTTAGGCTCATATATAATGCTTTTCTTTCAGCATGTCATCATTCATTGCCCTCACTTTGAGATCTTGCCTATAGGACAAATAATTAAGTAAATTTCTATATGTGATTCTGCTCATATAAATGTGTTCTGAAACTTCATTAGAAGTCCTGTCCTAGGATAAATAATGTTAATTGCAATCATGTCTCACCATGCCTACGCACTTAGAGATCCTGTTTCTAGGTAAACAACATTACAAAATATATCACCTATATTATTCCTGAAACTGTGCATAATGTTGCGATTCTATGTGCATTTAGAAATCATGTTTAAGTTACTATGCATCATGCTGCATTATACATCATGCTATAGGATCGCATTCATTTAACTGCACTTAGCCTAAATATATATATCTAAAACAGTCCCCTGTTCTAAACAACTGGTAATTAATCCTTGCACATCTTCAACACCTAGAATTGCATGTTATTAGCTATAAACAACCAAGACAATTCTGAAGGGACGGGTAACAGCATGCAATAAAGGTAGAGACCAACACTCATTTTTAATAACCTTACGTTGTGGGAAGGGTAGAATATGGATATGATGACCGGTGCGCTAATACCACGTGTAGCCCCTCTTCGAGGAGTGATTACTGGGTATTGCATTGATGTGATCCATATTATTATAAACCTAGGTACCTTTTATATGCTTAGCTCGTAATCCTTTCGAAGTCTAATCTCCTTTACTATTTTCAAACATCTGCATGCTTAAGACTTAAATCCCCTCTTATTTGAGCCTTTACTTGTTATTTTCTAATTGTACAAATTCACAGAAACCATTTGGCCGGGAACCACACTTGTGGATCCTGAGGGGTGCCTAACGCCTTCCCCTTAGGATAATTTCAAGACCTTACCCAATCTCTGGTTAGCAACGTAGTTGTTGAACCCCTTAGGTTCCCTAATGCACCGTTAAAATCTTTAGGAGGTGGCTCTTCAAAATATGCAAACCCCTTTCCCAAGAGGAACGAGTTGTCTCAACCAATGTTATAAACCCTTTCAAACGGCCCCGAAAGGAGCGCTTTGGGGAGAAGGGGGGTGCGACAGCATAGCGACTCTGCTGGGGATATCCAGTCTTTTACCATTTCAAATTGTTTCGTGAATTTATGCCTTTATTTTTAGGTACCTGCACCCTTTCCTATTCCCTTTACACGCAATTAATTGTTTACTTCAGGTATTTACTTTTATTCAAAGACGAAACTGACATGTCTCTTTGTTTTCTTTTGTAACTATTTTAAATCATTACTGCTGTTTTTACCGCTTTCTTTAACGTGAAAATACGTGACAACTTGTTTTAATACTTATTATTGCATAATCATGCTCAACATTCATACTCCACTCGTGCCAAACAAAATACTATAGCAACGCTTGATGAGTGGTTGCGCTTTTCCTATATCATTACCCACTAAATTCAGAAAGGCTTATTTGCAGTAAAACTAGTTGATCAGCGGTGCAGTCGACGGTCCCGTGTCTTTCCCCCTTGAGTTGTCCACTCAAGGGTACCAGTCTAAAACCCCATAGAAACTTTACTCTATCACATTGTTGCATGAATCATGGTCAAACCTAGTCAAGCTAAAGTGTCATCTGCACGATAGCTTTTAAGATAGCCTTATCCAAAAGTCCACCGGGTTTCCCTAAACCCAAACGGACGCCCTCACGTTCTGTGCATTTATTTGGAGAACTAAATGCTTCCTGCTAATTATTGATGATAAATAGTCGAGTCCGGTGGGGGTAAGGGCCTAACCTTATTTTCTTTGCAAAAAAATGAGGCACGAAATCCCCAGATTCGGCATGGTCTCCAATATCCACCTAAGACTGTTGAGTTGATGGGAGTATCTGCACTTTAGCGACAAAGCTATCATCAGGAAACACTTGGGTAACTTACCATCTCTTTGTTGGGACTTCCCGAGCTAGGAAAACTGTACAAGGAAAGCAAGAATTCCAAGTTTGCGGAACGTCCTTCTGGGACCAAGTAGATAGGAGTGTCTTTATTTTTCTATCAATGTAATAAGGACAATGGCCATTAGTAACTTTTATTTTTCGTCTATAGTTTTGGGATTTGTCTATTTTTCTTATCAATAAATTGAGGCATTTAGCATATTAAGTTCTCCAAATCAATTTGTCGCTAGGTGTACCTCGGGCACAAAGAGGTCCCCAACTTAGGACGCGCTTTACATTTCCGCATTATGCGTTTAAATACCGCAATATTCTTTTCATAATTCTCACTTAATTGGTTGCCTTTTGTTTTTATTTCTTTTTCTTACTCCCCTCCCCAGAGGTTAGTTCGTGCATTCTGGCATCATCAGCCTATCGCACAAGATCCAAGGGCCCTCCACCTACTACTCCTCCTAATCCTCCTATGGGCAAAGAGAAAGGAAAAAGTAAGATGGAAGAGTCCAGCGGCACCAGAAAGGAGAATATGATTGAACGGGTAGAGGCCACTGATGGCCGAGGTATTCAGGTCCTGCATGAAAGCATGTCACCACTTGAACAGAAATTGCTGAAGTTCCAGGAAAAACTCGATCAAGTCCGGAATCCGGCCAACTTGTCATTTTCCCTCAACGTCCCCGACGTCAACCTTCTAAATGGTCAAAACCCCGCACCTCTACAAAATATCCCAAGACAGAAAAATCATCCCGCACCTCACCATCACGTCACTCCCCCAAAGAACCAAACTCTCCCGATGCAGTGCAATGCTTGCCGCACCTCAAATAACACTCCACTACTCATCCCAGAGCCTCAAAACCCCACAAAGGACCATTTCCACACCTATAACAATCCCATCTATGTGGAAATCGTGACCCACTCCACTCCGCCTATCTCACAAGCATCTGAGTCTAACGAAAAGGACTTACTTATCAAGAACCTGGCCGAGGAGCTTAAGAAACTGACTAGCCGAGTCCAGGATGTTGAAGAAACCAAGGGAATTGAAGGGTTGTATGAAGACCTTTGTATGCAACCTGATGTCGAACTTCCCGAGGGGTACAAACCTCCAAAGTTTGATATGTTTGACGATATTGGTGATCCGAGAGTCCATCTGAGGACCTATTGCAACAAATTGATTGGCATTGGGAAGGATGAAAGAATCCGCATGAAGCTGTTCATGAGAAGTTTGAAGGGAGACGCATTGTCTTGGTACATCAGCCAAAACCCCAAGAATGGTCAAACTGGGTAAGCATGGCGGCTAATTTTATGGACAGGTTTAGATTCAACACAGAGAACACACCAGATGTGTTCTACATTCAAAATTTAAAGAAGAAACCCACAGAAACCTTTCGCGAGTATGCTACTCCCTAGAGGTTCGAAGCCGCTAAAGTCAGACCTGCTCTAGAGGAAGAGCATATGAACAAGTTCTTTGTCCGGGCTCAAGACCCACAGTATTATGAACGGTTAATGATGGTTGAAGGCCACAAGTTCTCTGACATCATCAAATTAGGTGAGCGGATTGAAGAAGGTATTAAAAACGGTATGGTGACAAATTTTGAAGCCTTTCAAGCCACTAACAAGGCTTTACAGTCCGGTGATGTGTCTAAGAAGAGAGACGTGGGAGCCGTAATGATTTCACAAAGAGCCAAGTCCCCACTCAAATACCAAACTTATCCAACACCCCCACTCACATACCAGCCAACCCCGAATTACCAAGTACCCTCACCAAATTACCAAGCACCCTCACCGAATTACCAAACTCCACCACCTTCCTACCAATCTCCACCGCCCACATATCAACCTGCTTCGCCCAAGTACTCAGAACCCTCTCCCGTTTACCACACTTATAATTCCCAGCCCTCCCATTACCAATCACCCCCTACACGACAAAACTTCCCTAGATTTCGTCCCAATTTTGATCGCCACCCTCCAAAGCAATACACCGCCATAGCCGAGCCCATTGACCATCTATATGAGAAGCTCAAAGCTACTGGCTATGTCACAGATATCCCTGCTTCCACCCCTGATAACCCTTCTCAGTAGGTTAACCCAAACAAATCCTGTGCATACCATTCCGGCATGAAAGGACACACTATCGAAGAATGCCATTCTCTGAAGGACAAAATACAGGCTCTCATTGACAACAAGATTATTGTGGCAAAAGACCCCGCTCCAACCATCCGCAATAATCCTTTGCCAGACCATAAGGGTAGAGGTATCCATATGATTGAAATAGAAGATGATTGGGATCCTGAGGGATCAATCGGGTTGATCACAGAAGGCGGTGACCCAAAGAAACCCACAGTCACTCTTAAACCGATCATAGTCCAGATTCAACCATCTGAGGATGCTGAGGTGAATATGTCTATGCCATTTGAGTTTGAAGCAGCACCACCTGCAAAGTCACCAGTGCCAATTGAAGTTGAATTTGTATCTCCAGCAAATGCACCGGCACCATTCGAGGTCGCAGTCTCCTCAACTCGAACACACATTTCGTTTGAGTAAGGATGGCCAAACCAATTCCGGTGGCAATGTCAACCATGCCTCCATTCTATTCAAACGCTATCCCTTGGGACTACACAGCCGAGGTGAGAAGGAAAGGAAAGGTCAGGTCTGAGGAAGCTGTAACAGCACAGGGTATGACGAGAACTGGTAGGGTCTACACCCCTGAGCATCTGGCCGAGTCAAGCAAGCAGGCTGCCAATCGGCCTCCCCTTATTGAAACAGGTCTCGATGACCTTTGGAGAAAGGTACAGGCTATGGAGTAATCAGTCATCGACCAGCTGAACAAGACACCGGCACAGATATCCATCCTCTCTTTGCTGCAGAATTTTGAAACACACAGAAATGCTTTTTTGAAAGTGTTGAGTGAAGCATATGTTCCAAACAACATCACTAGCGGGCAAATGGCCAATATGGTAGGCCAGGTACTGGAAAGTCACAAAATAACTTTTCATGAGGACGAGCTACCACTTGAAGGATTGGTTCACAACAAAGCGTTGCACATCACCGTGCAATGCGAAGATCATTTTATCACAAGGATCTTGATCGATGGAGGTTCCAGTCTTAACATTTGTCCGTTGATAATACTCAACAAATTGGGTAAAGGGATACATGAGATAAGGGATGGAGCGATCAATGTGAAATCCTTCTACGATTCTCAGAGGTCCACCATGGGGGAGATCAGTCTATGTCTGCAGATGGGAGTGACTTGGTTCGAAATAGATTTCCAGGTGATAGATGTGCCAGCATCCTACAACCTACTGTTGGGACGACCCTGGATTCATGCTGCTGGGGCCATAGCGTCAACGCTACATCAGGCGGTAAATTTTGAGTGGAACAAATAAGAGGTGATTATGCATGGTGACGGTAGCAACCCCCTTTATAGTCGTCAAACTATTCCGGTTATTGACGGAAAAGGGAGAATAGGCGGCGGAACTTACCACCATATTGAGCGGGTCAATGCTATCGACAAGGACAAGTGGTGGGATAGTAAGATTGAGAGCATCCTGAACTGGAGAGGATATGAGCTAGGCAAAGGGCTCGGTAAGAACCTCCAAGGGATCACAAAACCCATAAAACTCAAGAAACATGGTACCACTTTCCGTCTAGGGTATGAGTATACTTGGCAGGAATTCAACGACTGGTCGCCACCTTGGCGCGGTCCCTATTACCCTTTGGAGCAGCCGATACCTTATCTTGAGTAGACTTTCAAGCAGGCTGACATCATTTACGGATCAGACGAAGAAGAAGCACTTGCAGCGATGAGGAGTTTGTACCTAGAGGACGAGGATATGGATTGTTGTGTTGTTCTCGAGGAGGAGGGGGAGGAAGGACCTTCCGTAAGACTGTATGCAAGGGGGCATATCTCAATAACTGGTCTATCAAGACAACCAAAGCCCGATGAGCCTCGGGGTAGCAAGGCTAAAACAAGCATTATTTACTAAATGATTTTCCTTTTCCTGCATTTTTCAATTTATGCAATAAGATCTTCAATGTTCAAAACAGTTATTCAATCCATCAAAGCATCTTCTAAATTTCACTTACGAATCCGATATTTATTGCTATTGTCTTCTCTCATTACTTTATTTATACAGTATTACTATTACTTGTCTTGACGAACTGATGACTATGACATGCAATGAGACAACACATCAAACGGACATTAATTCAGACGAAGACGACATACCTGACGAGATTGTCAAAGAAGTTGAGAACTTTGAGAATAGACCTAAGTCCAACCTGGACGAGACTGAAGTTATCAACCTGGGAGAATTAAAAAACATCAAGGAGACTCGCATCAGCATTCCTTTGTCACCATCAGAAAAGAAAGAATACACAGAGTTTCTAAAAGAGTATGAGGACGTATTTGCATGGTCGTATGATGACATGACTGGTCTAAGTACGTCTATTGTGGCTCACAAACTGCCAACCAATCCAATGTGTCCATCGGCGAAACAAAAGCTCAGAAAGTTCAAACTCGACATGAGTTGGATAATCAAAGAAGAAGTTACCAAGCAGATCAACGCCAAAGTTCTCCGGGTAGTGGAGTACCTGACATGGTTAGCCAACATTGTACATGTTCCAAAGAAGGACGGGAAGGTCAGAGTCTGTGTCGACTACCGGGATCTCAATCGGGCCAGTCCGAAAGATGACTTCACTTACCAAATATACATGTTCTGATTGACAATTGCGCCAAGCATGAATCGAAGTCCTTCGTGGATTGCTTCGCCGATTATCACCAAATTTGGATGGATGAGGAAGATGCTGAGAAAACGGCGTTCATCACGCCGTGGGGAGTGTATTGTTACAAGATGATGCCATTCAGCCTGAAGAATGAAGGGGCCACCTACATGAGGGCTATGACCACCATATTCCATGACATGATTCACAAGGAGATCGAGGTGTACGTGGATGATGTCATTATCAAATCAAATAAAGTTGCTGATCACATGGAGAATTTGGGGAACTTCTTCAATAGATTGCGAAAATACAATCTAAAACTAAACCCCGCGAAGTGTGCATTCGGGGTTCCTGCTGGGAAGTTGCTGGGGTTTATTGTAAGCTGCCGGGGAATAGAATTAGATCTGTCAAAAGTTAAAGCCATTCAATAACTACTACCACCAAGTAACAAGAAAGATGTGATGAGTTTATTGGGGAGGATTAATTACATCAGCCGGTTTATAGCACAGTCTACAGTCATCTGTGATTCAGATGTAGTCAAGCGCTACTATGTGTAATCTTTATGCTTTCTCAGTGATGTAAATTGAACTACGCCTGACCTGATTCCCGTTTGAGAGAGTATACATAGGCAGCCTTATGGGTTCGGCCACAATTCAATAAAAATCTATTTTTCCCTGCAATTGGAAACGGGGCAGAATTTTGAGGAGGACCCTCAAAATTCTGAAGCGAATAGCAGTCAACAAGCATTCACCCAGCCAACTGGGGCAGAAATTTGAGGAGGACTCTCAGAATTCTGAAGCAAGTTTAACCAATCGCCGTGCGAGCAACAGTCAGAGGCGTCCACCCAGCAAACTGGGGCAGAATTTTGAGAAGGACCCTCAAAATTCCGCAGCAAGAGAGGTTGCAATGTCTCAAGCCGTGTCATGTCGTCGGTTCATCTAAAACTATTTTAGATTATATATTGTATCTTACAAAATCATGCATATTTATTTTTTTTGAAGCAGCTTGTTTAGCGGACGCTACCCCAATGATATAGACAGTATCATCATGATCAAGAAAACGAGCCAAGCAGAGCCAGCAAGAATGCAAACTAACCTTTCCCCTTTACAAAACTCACGATCTTTCTTTGGATGCAGGCATAAAATTGCAAAATCCCCAAAACATATTATCCGCTCAAAGGAAAGACATTGTTCCTCAAACTCTTCATGCCAACATTTATTATCAACACAAACGATGCTTCGTTATCACAATGCTCTAACGCAATTTAACACCAGCTAAGAATTTATGTTGTCCTTCCTTAAATCATGCATAAGGCTACCTTTCTTCCTTCCGAGGTTAAACGCTACCTCCATCTGCATTTGCATATTGCATAAGGCTGCCTTTCTGCCTTCCCAGGATAAACGTTACCTCCATCTGCATTCGCATATTGCATAAGGCTACCTTTCTACCTTCCGAGGTTAAACGCTACCTCCATCTGCATTCGCATATTGCATAAGGCTACCTTTCTACCTTCCGAGGTTAAACGCTACCTCCATCTGCATTCGCATTATGCATAAGGTTACCTTTCTGCCTTCCAAGGTTAAATGCTACCTCCATCTGCATTCGCATATTGCATAAGGATACCTCTCTGCCTTTCGAGGTTAAACTCTACCTCCATCTGCATTCGCATATTGCAAAAGGCTACCGTTCTTCCTTTCGAGGTTAAACGCTACCTCCATATACATTCACATATTGCATAAGGCTACCATTCTGCCTTCCGAGGCTAAACACTGCCTCCCATTTACTTCTCAAAAGCAACCAATGCCTCTAGCATTATTTACTGTGCTTTCCTTTTGGGCTAAGCTATGCCCCTTTAATTCGCAAGACTAAGCTCTGTCTTGTCAGTATCATACTATTGCATCTTCATGGGCTGAAATATCGCCACCTTATCCAAAGGCGTCATCATTCGGAGGCACCATCTTCATGGCCTGAGAACACCATGTCATGGACTGAGGATCTCTTTTATCCGTTTGCATATCATTATTCAAAGGCATCATGGTTCGGAGGCACCATCTTCATGGCCCGAGAACATCATTTCATGGCCTATGAATCCTGCATCAAGCAATTCATGGCCCAAGACATCATGGTCTAAAGATGTCATCCTTAACCGTCCAAAGACAACATTCATAGTCCAACGGGAATTTGCATCATGTTTAAATTACGCACGATATGCTTGTATTACTCATTTGCAGGTAACCCGGCAAGCAACAACCATCATGGCAGGCGCGGTCTCGCTGCAGTTCTCCTAATTACCCCGTAAGCCATTTATTCAATCAGTCCTATATGTTGCGTCTGTTCTTGTAAAAATCTCCATCGGTATGCTTCGTAGATGACTCATGAACTACATACGGCCTGATTTCTGTAAAACCAGGGATATGTAGGCAACTCAGAAACCAGAGTGCGGCCTAAACCTCTTCAAACCACTTCGCTCGGTCAAAATTAGCCATCATATCTTTACCCGACAACTCTTCCATCCTTCCCGGGTAAAAAGGGTAGCTGTTGATACCCAATTTTTCCTCAAACTATTTTAAAATTTGCATATATACCTTCAAAATCACTTTTCATAATGAATGGTATTTTTCCCTAATTTTCCATATTTTTATCAATTTGTTTTCCTATTTCTTTAGTATTTTATAATTATTCATAAAGTATATTATAAATAATTTCAAAATATTTCCCAGTTCAATATATCATTTTTTGATCTTATTTAATTATTTCATAAATTAGCCAATTTGGCGTTATTTAGCTATAATTGCAGTAATTTTTGCAATTACAACCTAATTGTATACTCTATACTATTTAATCCGATAATTAGCCATTTTTATATTTTAAATACTAGTTAATTACCTTAATTTAACCTATTTAGTCTTAATTTCATTTTTTATATAATTACTATCTATTTTTTATCTAATTTTAAAGGGTATTTAACAAATAGCCATCTTTATTAAATCCTAGCCTAAATCAAACCTGGTCCTAACCCAATTAATCTAGCCCAATACCCTATCTACCCGGCCCAACTCAGAGTCAATCTTGACTGTTGATCAAATTTGATCAACGGTCCAGATCTCTCCCTTCCTTAATTAGACCTAGATAACTACCCCCCCCCCCCCTTCATTTCTCCCCTCTCAGTCTCTCTCAACCGGTCTCTCTATCTCTTGTTCTCTCTAGAACCTTCCACCTTCCCCCCTTCCGATGAGCTCTGTACACCTTCTCCGGCCACTTCCCTCGCCGGAAACTATGGCCTCTCATCATCTCCTGGCCCCTGCTTCACCCCATGCCAGTTTGACACTACCCTGAGGTCCTCAAGTGACCCAGAGGCGGTTCAACTCCTACCCGTGGTCCCTCATGCCATTTTTCGGCCACCTCCGGCTGTTTGAGTAAGATCTATCACTTTTCCGGCTAAAGCCGGTGACATTCTAAGGTTTTCTTGTTTTCTTTGGGTTCATTGAAACCCTAACTCCTAAAATTTTCCAATTTTCTTTTAGATTTGACTTAGATCTGTGTATATTATGGGCTCTTTATTATTTTCATTAAAGGCTTTCCAATTTCTCTAAAATAACGCTTCATCTTCAACTAGGATTTCTTAACCCCTTTCAAAACGCTTTCTCTTCTGATTTCTGGTACTAACCTATGATTCTCAGTATATTTTAAATGTTTGATTAAGCATTCTCTCTTTATTTGAGTTATTCTGTTAAAAAAACCCCAATTTTAGGGTTCTGAGTTCGTCTTGGTTGTTGTGTTTAATTGATCTGTATGTTTCTCGTAAACATCCTATGATTCTGTGATTCTTACTTGTGTTTGCTTGTTAGGGTTTTTGTGTTCGATTATTCCTGACTATATCATGCTCTATACGAAACCATAACTCATATTTGATACTGTTCTTTCTTATGGTCATGATTCTAGTCTATTACCTGCTTATTCTCATAGTGTCATGATAAATCAGTGTTATCTTCTCAATTTCCTAGAACTGTGATATTTTCCTTAAAACTGTGATTCTATGTATTTTTCCTTAGAAAACTTTACTAATTTTGCATATTTGTGTGACATTTTCCTTATTTGATAACTGATTCCCTGTGATTTCGAGGGATTTCTTGCTGATTTTTTCAGAATTATTTTCTACCTTTTGTTATGTATAAGTATGCTGTCAATTAATTATATACTTTCCTTAATTAATATATTATGTACCTAGCCCTAATCACATGCCCTATTCTTTACTACTCTTTGTACGATTAAAATCAGTCTTTCAAATTAGTTCTCTTTCCTTCTTTACTACTGTGGTATCCGTTTGAACTGTGACTCCTTAATTGTAGGGAGTACTTGTATTGATTGGATCCTAATGTGTTTATTTCTATAATTATATACACTTTACTTGATTCCTTTCCATTTGTTGCCACTACTTGTTACCATTTGGGCATGATTCCTTAACTAAAGGAAGTCTGTATACTAAATTGATTCTAATTGATGATTATTTCTATAATTACTGCTGAACTATTATTTTACCTTATTACTCTGCCTGCTTTTCAAAACTATATATACTCTATTCGTTCATTAGCGCACACACGAACATCTAATTTGTTCAACTCTCTCTCTCACAACTAAAATTTGCACTCTATTCTCTCTTTTGTGCTACTTGCTACTATTCTAATTTAGCCGGCTGCAAGCCAAGGCTGACTACTGTGCCTCTCCTATTTCTTCTTTGTGTTTCTACTTTCTTCACTACACTGGTATGTTCTAATTCAGATTTCAGTCCTCAAACCAATATGTTTCTATTACTGTTGCAATTTATTGTGTTTCTAATCTGCTTCTATTTACTATTCTGTTGTTCAACATGTAACTAAGATCCGGAATCCCCTCCACCTGTTAAGTTATGCTTTACTTGTCAATGACTAGCATGTTTCTGTATAGTTAGCACCTACTTCTTATGTAAATCCCCATGCCTATGACTGGTACATTAGTTTGATCATGATCTTAGTTGTTTGGTATTTATACGTTAATCTAATCCGATACTTTGTTGTACCCCTGATCCTCTGAACCCTTAGGAGTTTCTGATTGTGTGCTCATATATGTTCCTGCCTGCTACATGTTTGCCCTTACTTGCTCTGTATTTGTCCCTCAAGTCTCATACCCCTGCTTGTGATTGTTGGACTATTTTTGGTCCTGTTATGTGATGCTGAGCTTGTTTTGAGAATGGTGTTCTCTCTAGCTGTTTTCATCAGTTAAACCTTTTGTTATAAAAAAAACTACTTTCACTAAGTCTCAGCCCTTTTCCAAAACTGTTTTCCTACTTAATCTCCTCAAAACTATGTCGAGCACTCTCACTATACTCTAAAAAACCCCTTAGGTTTCCCCCCCCCCCCCTCTGTGTGAGCATTGACTTGGAACCCTTGAGCTCCCTCTGAACTTTGACACACAGAGGCTGGCCATTCCACACTGTACTTACTCTATCTTGGCTATGAAATCTGGGTGTGAGCACTGCCTAGGAACTCTTGAGGTCCTTAGGTAACTCTGACACAACCGGATTATGAGAAAGGTTGTGAAATAATACTTGGCATTGAGGACCTGGAGTCTTGAGCCTATTATGAAGGCTCTGTATAGTTAACTTCTCATTTTCTTATTTTTAGTTATGTAATCCCTATTCAATGGTTTGTAATAATTAATGGTAAACAACTCTGGGTCGGATAATGAAAATGGGTGGGTGATATGCATGTTGTAGTATAATTAAGGGTAGAGACCATGTTTCTAGGTTTATTTTCTCTATGCGCAATAGCAACCATGTTTAGGTACAACATGTCGTGCATTAGATATCATGCTATTTAGGCTCATATATATTGCTTTCCTTTCAGCATGTCATCATTCATTGCCCTCACTTAGAGATCCTGCCTATACGACAAATAATTAAGTAAATTGCTATTATGTGATTCTGCTCATATAAACATGTTCTAAAACTTCATTAGAAGTCCTGTACTAGGATAAATAATGTTAACTACAATCATGTCTCACCATGCCTACGCACTTAGAGATCCTGTTTCTAGGTAAACAACATTAAAAAATATATCACCTATGTTATTCCTGAAACTGTGCATAATGTTGTGATTCTATGTGCATTTAGAAATCCTGTTTAAGTTACTATGCATCATGATGCATTAGACATCATGCTATAGGATCGCATTCATTTAACTGCACTTAGCCTAAATATAGATATCTAAAACAGTCCCCTGTTCTAAACAGTCGGTTATTAGTCCTTGCACATCTTCAACACCTAGAATTGCATGTTAATAGCTATAAACAAGCTAGGGTCGTTAACAAATCCGAATAATTGTTGCATGTTATCCTACACCTAGGAAAGCCTTAGGTATCAACTTAAAAAATAAAATTAGAATTGTCTTTGTGATCATGTTTAACTGTCAGCATGCTTAAACCAGTAGGCATGCCTGATTAAGACTTCCTCTCTAAGTTATACAATAAATCTGTCTTTGTGTTATCACCTAGATATCATGCTTTAGGATTCTGAATTAATATGGACCTTAGTTGTGTATGAGACACGCTGTTTATGTGTACTGGGTATGGAGGAATACTTGAGGCTTTATCTTCTTTATATGCTTTCCCTTTATCTGCAGTCCTACTTGTTTTGTTATCTGTCGCCCTAGAATTTTTACCTTTAAATCCTGAGGGTCTGCCTAGCATCTCCCTTTAAGATAGGAGTCCTAATTTCCTCCGGGAAGGGACGGGTAACAGCATGCAATAGAGGTAGAGACCAACACTCATTTTTAATAACCTTACGTTGTGGGAAGGGTAAAATATGGATATGATGACCGGTGCGCTAATACCACGTGTAGCCCCTCTTCGAGGAGTGATTACCGGGTATTGCATTGATGTGATCCGTATTATTATAAACCTAGGATACCTTTTATATGCTTAGCTCGTAATCCTTTCGAAGTCTAATCTCCTTTACTATTTTCAAACATCTGCATGCTTAAGAATTAAATCCCCTCTTATTTTAGCCTTTACTTGTTATTTTCTAATTGTACAAATTCACAGAAACCATTTGGCCGAGAACCACACTTGTGGATCCTGAGGGGTGCCTAACACCTTCCCCTTAGGATAATTTCAAGCCCTTACCCAATCTATGGTTAGCAACGTAGTTGTAGTTGAACCCCTTAGGTACCCTAACGCACCATTAAAATCGTTAGGTGGCGACTCTTCAAATATGCAAACCCCTTTTTCAAAAGGAACGAGTTGTCTCAACCAATGTCATAAACCCTTTCAACCGGCCCCGAAAGAAGCGCTTGGAGGAGAAGGGGGGCGCAACATTAGGCAGGCCCTTAGGCTCTTTTATATCTTCCCTTAGGCTATTTTAGGTTGGCCCTTAGGCTCTTTTAGTTTGGGCCAATTCGGCCTCTAAAGTGGCTATAATGTTTCCCTATTTTCGGCTAAAAGACTTAGTGAAAAATGTTTTATGCCTTAGCATGTGTTTATTGTACCCGTTGGGTTTTTCAAAGGTTTAATCAATTGGAACCTCATTTTTAATTTATCATGTAACTATAACTGACTACCTCTTGAGGTATTTTTTCGAAGGTTGATGTTATCGAAGCCTCTAAATTATTCGAGGGCTGATTTTATCGAAGCTCTTTATTATTTGCTTTTGCCGAGGGTAGCCTGATTTAACCGGTATTTCAAAGTGTTTGAAGGCCTTTAATTTTATGGAGGAAGTCGGATGTCTCCGAGCTGTATTATTTTTTCCATAGCCTTTAATGTGGTCGTAGGCATCGGGTATGCCTATTGGACCTGTTCTCCGATGACCTTTTGAATTTGTTCGAAAGGTTAGTCCCCGAGTATGATGGCCTTCACCT
Organism: Nicotiana knightiana; assembly: GCA_005239525.1. Lineage (NCBI taxonomy): Eukaryota > Viridiplantae > Streptophyta > Magnoliopsida > Solanales > Solanaceae > Nicotiana > Nicotiana knightiana. The sequence continues at coordinate 771 of ML388058.1, read as the reverse complement.
TTATTTCTAGGGGATGCCTCTTAGAGGTATTATGAGTCTGAGTTTTCGATGATTCGATGTGTTGACTGTCGATGACAGTCCCCGAGTATTCTTGGTGCATTTGCGTTCTGACCCTTGAGCCGTTTCTTATAGGATTATAAGTGTGAAACTCGTATACTAGTAGACTTCTTTGAAACACAAAGTGTTTTGATATAGAAAGAATGCTTCTTTGAATAATTGATACATGTGTACATGTTTTGCCGTCAGGGCTCAACTATTCTATATGGACACGGTTCATTTGACCGTTTGGCCCATTACAAAGTTCTCCTATCGAGGCCCTCTTTGGTATGAATTTTTTTCTTTGAATGTACAACCTCCGAGGGTGATGCCCCCCAGTATTTGAGGTTGATTGAAAAGAAGCCTTGAATATTTGTTGAATTTCCCTTAGGTAGCATATAAGTGTTTCCTCGTTAAAAACCTTGCCGGAAAAACCCATTTGGGATAAAACCCGATCTAAGGGAAAAAGAGTGCAATGTCATGCTTTAAAACCCAAGGTCTTCCAGTTGAAGGGTTCTTCGATATCTCCAATCGGACGCCTGCAAGGAGTTAGTCTTAAATATAAATGAAAAAAAGGGGAGGAGGTCATACCTTAGAAATGATATCTTTTGAGTAGTGATATGTTCCAATTGTTTGGTAGTTGCTCGCCTTCCATTGTTCTAAGTTTGTAGGTGATGTGTGGCTAGAATTCGTGATTTTAAGCATTATATCCCTCGAATTTTATGAGCTTTAATG
>ML388055.1:53976-66877 GCA_005239525.1 Nicotiana knightiana | reverse complement strand
GATCACCATGCCCGTCATACTTGTCAAACTTGGGGGTCTTGAAACCGGGTGGCAAATGGACATAGGGGAACATGCATAGATCGTTAAATGACACACTCTTGTGACCTCCCAAACCCTGTATTTTTCTCATGGTTTGTTCCAAGCTCTTCATTTTTCTAGTCATTTCCTCTTGTTCCGTATTCTTGTCAGACTTTTCGATCTCAACTAGGAACATGTTCTGAGGAGTATGCTTAATCTGGAACTTTGAAAGTCAATTCTGGAGAGTAATGTTGGGCTTCATGAGCATTCAGTGGTGGATCATTGTTGGACTTTTGAGCAAGAGTCGGTTGGGGAACAGTGATGGTATGGAAATAGGTACAGTAGGTGGGTCATTTCTGAGGGGTGCAGTTGGAGGACGTGTAATGGAGGTACTGGGGATAGTGGGAAGGTTAATGCTCGAACTGAATCCAGGTCCAGATTAGTACAATGGATTACTTGTTATGGAGATGGGCACTTGACTTGCAACTGACACACTATGAAGATTGTCTGAAGGCCCTATGGGTAGTAGGGGCGATGCTTGTCCATTCACCCAAGCTTGGTACATCTCTATCAATTGTTGCTTCAACACTCTTACTTCTTCAACTAGTCCCGTACCTTGTTCGACCAATTGTCCGTGGACATCATCATTATCTGACTCATTCTCACTGTTGTTTGCCATTTTACTTTTTCCTTTTGATCTCATGTTGTAAGGGTGAGTCACAAGTTTAAACCACAAACCAACCACCTCTGTTTAACTTATCTTTAGATGAAAAACAAAAAAACGTGTTAGAGTTAGGCATTTTGCAGATATTAATCACACATTATATGTCATGCACCTAATGCCATTTTCATTTCTATAATGAGTTTGACAGGCTTCATACTTCATCCCGACTTATTGGTTTATTGGTTTATTTTCATCTTGAATTTAGCGTTCTCTTTTCTTTCTCTCTCTCTCTTTATATTTTATTTTATTTTATTTATTCCTAAAATCCTTTTTTTTTTCCAGATTAATTAAGGTTCCGATGGGGATTGCCTACATATCATGATGCCGCATGAATCAGACCATTACATAGTTCAGGAAGAAAAAATAAAAATAAAATAATAGTCTTTTTTTTAACAAAACAAAATAGATCAAAATATAATGACAGAAAAAATATTACATCAAAACGACTTAACAGACTTTGACAAAATTAAAAGACAGTGATTTAAAAGACTAAACAATGACTAAAAATAAAATAATTGCGACATGAAAAGTTCTAACAACTAGACTAAATTTCAACTCCACAATCATTTGTTTTCAACCACTGGCACATCAACTCATGGTGGGGCTTGCCCTGGCTGACCCCTTAATGTACGGTACATCCTCTCCAACTCTGCTGTAAGATGAGGGGAAAATGTAGGTTCATGCTCCAAAAACTCGACATAATACATCCCTTGGCAGTTCACATAACTTTGAGCGGTATAAACAGCCAAATCATGGACTTGCTCTCTGAAGTACTGAAAATTCTGGTCTCGATCTTGTAACTGCTGCTGGCGAGTGGTGGCTATCTCCCTTATATGGCCCTCGCGATCTAATGCTGACTCTAACTGAGCCCGAAGTTTAGCCTGCTCGAGTCTCGCCTGAGCCATCTCCCTATCAAAATCTGCATGCTGGTATTCTCTATTGCACCTTCTCATTTCTTCTAAATGCGCATGGAGCTGAGCTTTTGAACGTACCCAATGTGCCTTCTCTCTCTCAAATTGAGCCCTCTCTTCTTCAAATTTTGTTGCTTGGCGATCTTTACTTGATTCAACCTTCTCACTTAACTGTACGATTGTTTCCTTGGCTTTGTCCAATGCCTTTTCAGTCTTTGCCAAGATGGAATCATAATCTTGCATCTTTTCCATCAAATTGGCAATGGTTCTCTAGTCTTTCCAAATTCTCACTGGCATCTCAGAGGCTTTCTTCATCTGTTGAAGCTGAACACGGAGGGTTTCATTCTTGCGGATAAGAATCTTTTTTTCACCTTCCGCCTCATGCGCTTGTAAGTTTTTCTCAAACTTGAGGTTTCTCAGGCTTTCTTCTAAGGCATGAATAGTTGCTTTGTATCCCTTTTCTCTTTCACCCCAAGCCAACCGTTCTTGAATTTTATCATCAAAGGCTTGAACATGCAGCCTTTTTACGGGCATTTTGGGCTCGGTTTCTTTCTCATCATCCACGCGAGATCTCTTCTCAAACCACTTAGCGTAACTCGGATCTATCTCACCTTTCGCAGGATCTGGCACTTGGGTATCATATTTCAAGTAGCGACAACCATTCCAAATTTGTTGGATTAAAGCCTCAGGGAGTGGGGCTTCGGGGTGTAACTCAATCACTTGCACACTCAAATCTTCATCATCAGGCACCACTTGGTACCTTCCTAGCTGTCTTAGGACTCTCTGTTGCGCATATGGCTGGACACTTCTCAAACCAAATAATAAGAAATAACTCTTTAGAGCCGACATGTGTATCACCTCTCTTACCGGGAGCCATCCCAAAGTCCACTCAATTTGACTTGCATTTAAAGATCTCAGGTGGGATATCCAAGCTTCCACCCCTTGTGGAGAGTTATAATCTTTTATTCTTTCTTCGTAACTCTTAATGAAATTATCCTTGCTCGGACCATACCGCATGAACTTGGGGTGATGTCAGAGATGTTCAATCAACCACATTTGCAACAAAATATTGCACCCTTCGAAGAATTTTGCCCCGTACTTACACAAAGTCAATGCCCGATAAATGTCTGATAGAATGATCGGGGCAAGAGTGTGATGTTCTTTGGTAGTGAGGACCTGTACGACCCTGGCTATGTGAAAATCAATTGTCCGCTATTTGTTTGGGAAGACCATGACTCCTAGAAAAGCCACGATGAAGGCAAAGTGACGGTGAATCTGCCATGTGTCCTTGTCCTGCTTGTTGGTTAGGCCTTTTTCATGAATTTCAAACCCATTTGGCTGCCCGAACCTAGAATACAAGAAGTAGAAAGAACAACACCCTCTGACTACGTTGGTCTTTCTGATTGGATTATTGATGTTCAGAAGATCGAAGAATCGGTGTACAGATGGAGCTTTCAGGAATATGAGCTTCTATTTTCTCAAATCCCTGCCAAAATCGGAATATCCAGCTATATTTTCTAAAGTGGGAGTAAGCTCAAAATTAGAGAAGCGGAAGACATTATGAACAGGGTCCCAAAAAGTCACTAGTGCCTCAATGAAATCATCCAGTGGTTTAACTTTCATAATATCTATGAGGGCTCCCAGGTGCTTAGTGACCCATTTCTGACTATCTTCTCCTAAGTCATACCACCACATCTGAAGCTGAAGGGGAGCCTCATCTACAACCGTCAACGGTGAATTCTGGATAGTGCTCATTATGTACATGTGGGTGGTTAAGGTTAGGGTTGACACTAGTCTCAGAAGATAGAACCAATGCACTCTTTTTTTTTAAAACAATCTTTTGTGTAAAACTCAATTTTAAGAAAAATCAACGAAAATGGGGCTATTTTTGCAACTGTGAACCCTTCGTATTTCCAAAGATAGCTTTAGGGTCGGGGATGGGCATGACGGTAAAAGTGATGATCAATCGATAGACATGTCCGTTCTTGCGAGAACAACCCTTTGACAATCCTAAAGATTGTTCTAAGGTTATTCTGACAAAAACAGTTGGGGATTAACCGAAGCTGGGTTTGTTTATTTGTTTTTTATTAAGAGAGAGAAGAAAAATAAATAAGTAAATAAATAAATAAATAAACTAGACATATTTCCCCCCTTTTTTTTAAAGTTAATTTTTTTTAAAATGGGGCCGAACCCTATGGAGGTTGCCTACGTATCTCACATCCGGTGAGAATCAGACCCGCATAGTTCGTAAAGTTTTGACATAACTAAAGAAAAATTATTTTGACTTATTTTGAAATTCTTCTTTTTTCCGAAAAATTTTGACAGAGTTCCGAGGTATTTTTCAAATATCAGTTTTTTTAACACTGGTAAATTTCTATCTTTCCTCACTCTTGATTTTTCTATTATTTTTCTTTCTTTCTTTAGCCGGTCAACAACAAACCGAGACAAATAATGCACATATAGCAAGTAGGATGCATCAGGATGGTCTTTTTGTTTCGGGTACACTTGTCCTAGACGGACCCAACCCCTGTATTGAGTCCCTTAAGTCAAAATGCACATGATGTAGATAATCGTTCCTACTAGGGATCCGACATTAGGTTTTGTCATTCTAGGGTTAAACTTGAGGTTTTGTTCTAGACCTTGGCTACCCGAGCGGACAACTTGATTCAGGGTGGGACGGACGTACCGGTAGCACGAAAGGCTATCCGTCCTAGTTGCTAGTCCATCCCTGTATTTCTTACTTGGTATGGCCTCTAACAGAAAGGCGGGCCACGCGAGCGTGTGCACTAATTTTTAGAAGGCTCAAAAAGGAGGCGTAAGAAGGCAGTTTAAATACAGTTCAAATAAATATGAAAGTGGTAAATAAATAACATTTAGCACATTAAGTGCACAAAAATACAGTAATATCACAATTAATCAAAGCCAAGTAAAATAACATAAATAAGCTCGAATTCTTGAACCCTGAACTAGAGATTATGGGTCCGTCCCCAGCAGAGTCGCTAGAGCTGTCACACCTCTCTTTTCACTGCCAGGGTGGGATAGGGGAGTTTTTCCACTTTAAGTGACATTATTCGATTTTGGGATTTATTTTATTTAATTTTTTCAGAGTTGTCACCCGAATTTTTTACGGTGTTCGGAGACACCATTTATTTTTAATATCCCAAATCAAGGAAATTTTGACTCCATTTAAAAAAAAAGTCTGCGAACCAGAAGACCGGGTAAGGAATTCTGTTAACCCGGGAGAAGGTGTTAGGCACTCCCGAATTCTGTGGTTCTAGCACGGGCACTTAATGCTTTTTACTTAGCCTAAATTATTTAATTACTGTTTTAAAAATACCTATGTGAATTCACATTTTTACCGCTTCTTATTATTCAATTTATCTAAAGGATTATCTTAATGGGAGTTACACGTACGTATACTCGTTTCGTTTTGATGCGTCAAAAATTATGTCACGCGTACATATACACAATTCGTGACATTGATTTATTTAAGAAAGATAATCAAAGTCGCGCAAACGCGTACCTTGGTTTTATTTGTTTTTAAAAATCATAATTATGTTACGCGAACGTGTGCAAAATCACGATGATAAATTAAATTGCTCCTAAAGCAAGCTACAATGTTCAATTTTTTTTTTCTTAAAGCTAATTTGAAATTATTGTAAGGCCAGGAGTTACGAATTTATTGAACTATTGTGAAAAAGTGAAGCAAATCTATTATGGAAAAGTGGACTAGTTTGTAGCCTTATTGACATGTAGATTGAGTAATATTCAATAGTACGTTGATTTTTCCCAAATTTTAACACCCTTGCCAACCAAATTAAGATTTGCACCCATTATTCTCTTTTGTCCAAACACTGCATGCCCCCCAAATTCCCGTTATCAGAAGATGCGTTAACAAAAGAGCACTAAAGTGCCTCACCAGAAATGAAACCATCATGGAATAATGTAAGCTAAAAAAAACAATCAGAAAAAGGTTTCCCCCATGAACAAACAAATGACACATAACGAATAAGGCATTAAAATAAAGTATAGGCATGTCTTTGATATCACGTGAACGAAAGATTAATCACTATTATTTCTCGACGAGTAAAGAACTTCACGCTCAAATTCATTCATGGACAGAATACTTAACAAACGAAATTGAGCACACAAATCAGATGGTAGATTCACATTACTTAAACAAAATGAAGAATGTTAAGGTAAGAATGAACTTGGTAAATCAAAATCTTTAGAAAAAATCAAGAGGTACAGCAGTTCCGACTCTGACAATTCGACTCAAATTGAGATATTTAACGTTGATAACATTGGAATGCAAGAGTCTACACATGAGTCAAAACCCAGAACTCAGACTGAATCTCTCACTGGCGACCTCGACTTTGAGCACAACTGAGAACGACCTTTCCGGTAACCTCGAAACTCGATTTTGATGCTGCTGTTTTACGCCCAAAATGGGGGCTGTTTTGAATCGTTTCTACTGGTTTTTGCAGGTGATTTTGGCTGCATTTTCTAGCTAATTTCAGGTCTTTGGCTCGTTTTGGGAGTGGATTCGAGCTTGTTTTTGGGCTATTTANTGTTTTTTTTTTTTTTAGAATTGAAAGAGATGATCTCTTTTGGGAGGTGGGGCTCCCGATTTTCTGTGAAGAAAGGGGGTGAGAGATTTTGAGTCTTCACCTTGGAATTAGATGGAGTGTCTGCCGTCTTTCCTTTTTGTTTAATGTGTATTCCAATTCCTCCCTTTTTGTAGTAATTAGAAACTGGTCTTTTCTTTTTGAGGTGGGGGAAGATTATGGGTAAGTTAATAGGGGATATGAAGAGGATGTGAGGGGTTAGACGTGAGAGGTGGAGGTAAGACATGAATGAAATGGGAAAGTGGGGGAAATGTATAGGTAGTTAATAGGAGAAATATTTTATATATATATATATTATTTTTTATTTTTGTTAACTTTTGATCTTCTCGTTGGTTGCCCTTTTTTTAAAATTACTTTTACTTACCTTTTTTTTTTTAAACAAATAAAAGAGAAAGGAAAATGTATAGCTAAAAATATGAGTGAGCTACTTTATACATAAATAGTGGTATACATAAGAAAATTAAATATTTACACTATAGTTTAAATTATACTAAGAAAAATACTACTATAACTTATATTTAAAATTAAAATAAACATATATATAAACAGAGGAACAAATTTTATACTCTAAGAATGTGAATATTTTTTGTAGTTTTTAATTTCTTAAATAAAAACTATTAAGAGTAAGATGAAGTTTAAAACATCAAGATTAGACCTAAAAAATATACTTACACTAACATAATATATAATTTGGGTGGGGTAAAAAATTAGTTGTTCACATCAGCACGAACAAACAATGCTCCGTAGTCACAATGCTCACAACAATCATAATATCAAAGCCTCTGCCAGCTAAGAATTCTACTGTCATTTACTATTTAATCTTCTGCATAAGGCTAAGTTCTGCCTTCATTTTTCATAAGGCTAATATCTGCCTCCATCTGCATGAGGTTAAGCTCTACCTCCATCTGCATAAGACTAATCTCTGCCTTCCATCTTGCATAAGGCTAATCTCTGCCTTCTCTTGCATAAGGCTAATATCTGCCTTCATTCTGCATAAGGCTAATCTTTGCCTTCCACATCTCTGCATGAGACTAAGCTCTGTCTCCATACTTGCATGAGGCTAAGCTCTTCCTCCAATTTTCTTTTCACTGAGACTAAGCGCTATCTCTCGAGCATTATTCACTTCGCTTCTTTTTCAGGCTAAGCTATACCCTCAATTTCCCAAGACTAAGCTCTGCCTTGTGGAAGTCACATTACTGCATTTCATGGGCTGAAATATCGCCAACCTGTCCAAAGGTGTCATAGTCTAACGACATCATTCTCATAGCCGGAAGACACCATGCCATGGCCTGAGGATCTCTCTCAATTTGCATTATCATTATTCAAAGGCGTCATAGTTCGGAGGCACCATCTTCATAGCTCGAGAACAACATTCCATGGCCTGCGAATATCTTATCAAACAATTCATGGCCCAGGACATCATGGTCTGAGGACGTCATCCCTAACAGTCCAAAGACAACTTTCATAGTCCAACGGGAACCTGCATCATATTTAAATTTATGCACAATATACACTTGCGATATTCTTATTTGCAGGTAACCCGGCAAGCAACTGCTACCCCGCATGAGTGATCCCACTCCAGTTCTCCCAGCCATATCAAACCTAACCCGTAGAACCGTTCATTCATCTAGCCCTAGATATTGCGTCCGTTCTTGTACAGCCTGATGAATCTGGAACTACATACAGCCTGATTCTTGTAAAACTAGAGATATGTAGGCAGCTCAGAAGCTAGGGTGCGGGCTAAATCTCTCCAAACCGTTTCACTCGGTCAAATTGGCCATCATGTCTTTACCCGACAAACTCTTTCATCCTTTCCGGGTAAAGAGGGGCAGCTGTTGATACCCAATTTTTCCCAAAAAATATTTTTTTAAATTGCATATATTCCTTCAAAGTCATGCATTAATAGCAATTGGTATTTTTCCATTATTTTCCTACATTTCTATTAATTTGTCCAGTATTTATTTCCAATAAATAATTATAAAATTAAATCAAAAATGATTTCAAAATAATCTCTTGATTTAATTTATTGTTTATGGTCCTAACTAAACCCAATTATTTCATAAATAGCCAAATTGGCATCTTTTGGCTATAATTGCAATAACTTTGCAATTATAGACCAAGCATATAATTTTGCACTATTTTCTACCAGAAATTGGTCATTTGTACTTTTAAATACTAAATAATCTTTTCAAACTATTTCTATGCATGAAATTCATTTTTTATAATTATTAGCTATTTTGTAAATTATTTTAATTAATTTGAACTGGGTATTTAACAAATAGCCTAATCTCATTTCAATTGTAGCCTAAGTTAAACCTGACCCCAACCCCAATTAAAACAGCCCAAACCCCAGGCCCAATCCACTTAAATCCACCCGACCCAACTCCCCTTTTAATCTGGACCGTTGATCTTTTTTAATCAACGGTCCAGATACCTTCTTGCCTTAATTAATCCTAAGACTACCCCCCAAATCCTCATTCCCTCCTCTCATTTGTCCCTCTTCTTCTCCGCCGTTACACTCTCCTCTAATCTCTCAAACTCTCTATGCTAAACCTAACCTCTCACCGGCCGTCGACTTGCTGGTAACTATGGTGGTCTCACCACCATCCCAGCTCTCATGGCTCCCTCTTATGCCGGATTATTGCTGCCTTAAGGTACCTTGAAGGAACCAGAAGGCGGTTCACTCACCTCCCATGATTTTCATGTCATTCTCAGGCCACCATGGCCTTTCTGAGTAAGATCTTCCTATTTCTCTTTAAACCTATGGGTTTCTAAGCCTATATCTTAATCTTTATGTTATTTTTTTCTAAAAGTCCTAATCTCATCTCTTGAACTTCTCAGATCTGTACAGATCTGAGATGGTTCGAACTTATTTTTACTTGTTTTATGAAGATTCTCCTGATTTTCGAAGTGGCTTTTCATTTTCCTAAACTAGGGTTTCCCGAAAATCCTTTTCTCTAAAACATTTTATGATTTTAAGTGTTTAATCTCCTGTTCTTATGTGTTTTCAACTGATTATGTTGAGTTTACCTCAACCCTAACTAGTTATGCTAAAACCCCCAACTTTCTGACACTTTGTTTGGATTCTGAGTTTATCTTTACTGTTCATTCTCTCAAACTTGTTTGCATGTTTTATTCTCATGAATCTGCTTTGATTAATCTGAATATTCTTGTGATTTTCACCCTGTTCAACTTACTAGAGTTTCTGATTCTACCTATTTCTGCCTGTTATGTACTTACCTCGCTAACTCTCAGAGGTTTATGTTTATCATCACTATATCCCAGTTTGAATCCCTGATTCTACGTGATTTGTACCACTGTGTCCATTAGGGTTTCTGATTTTTTTTTTGCTTCTTCTTGCCTACTATGTGTTTATTCCGTTTGTTCATAAAATTTTGTGTTAACTCTCCCCTTAATCAGCACTGTTCCCATTTGAATTCCTATATTTCTGTGATTAACACCTTTTACTGATTTTCTGTGATGATGTCTTTACTAATTTCCAACCTGTAAACTATTTTCTTACCTTATTATGTGATTGGCTATTATTAGTTGGTTCTTACTGATTGTTTCCTTAATTAGACCTTTCTGTACCTAGCCTCAATTATATGTTATGTACTGGTACTATGCTGAGATTATTTCCTTATTGTGTTATATTCCGGTCATATGGTGTCTTTCCTTATTTGTTGCATGTCTATTACCGTTCAAAGTTAACTCCTTAATTGAAGGGAGTACTTACATTGATTTTGATTCTAATTGACTCTGATTCCCCAATCACTGCATGACTACGATTCTTACCTTATTCTCTACCTAGTTTCAAACTATATATACATTTCTCTTACACTGGTTCAAAACACACGAACACATTAGTTCAAAAAGCTCTCTCTCATACTCAAAGCTTTTCTGCTCTCTTTCTTTCTTTGTTACTTACTACTGTTCTGAATTAGCCAGCTGCAAGCCAAGGTTAATTATTGTGCTCTCCTATTCTTCACTTTGTGTTTACTATACCCTTACTGGTATGTTATGATTTCAATTCAAGTCCCAAAACTAACATATTTCTGTTACTGCTTCAGTTTATCATGTTTCTGATATGTTTCTATCTATGGTTTTGTTGTTCAACATGTAATTGACATATCTACATCATTGTTCATCTAGCATATTATGTTATTCCCCACTCCCCTTTAGGATCAGTATGCTTATGAATATGTTACCCCCCTTGTAGTATGTCCCAATATGATCTGCTCTATCTCATGTTTACCTATTTTCTTGCATGAACCTTTCTTTGCAAAGCAATTTTTATCCTAAGTTGTCTGATTCTGTGTTGATTATGAAATTCATGATGTGTTGATACCATTAGCTATCCCCTAATCCCCATAAACCCCCTACAAGAACTTCTATGATCCTGTATACTATGTGCTTTATGTGTCCCCAATTCCCATCACCTATGTATGAAGGACTGTGATTTGAATGTGCTGAATCTGTTTGGGTTGTGATTAGTCTATTGTTTGTTAATTGTCCTACTCTTGTCAACATACTATTTTTTTTACTAAACAACTCTCCTATTTTATAAAACTGTTTCAACTAAGTCTTTTCCAAACGCGGCCTTTCCTATTAAAACCTTTTCAAAACTATGTCAAGCACTCTCACTCCACTCTTAGGTCCTTAGGTTCTGCCCCTCCAGTGTATGAGTGCCTTGGGATTCCTATGAGATCCCTCTGAACTCTGGTGCAATGGGGATGGCCCTTCCACACTGCACTTACTCAATTATGGTTATGAAATCTGGGTGTGAGCACTGCCCGGGATCCCTTGAGGTCCTTACAGAACTCTGACACACTCGGGTATGAGAAAAGCTATGAAACATTTGAGCACTTGAGGTTCTGGGAATCTGGCCCTGTTTTTCAGGCTCCCTATAATTTAACTTCTTCTTTTCCTTTATCTATTTATGTAATTTACTCAGCTGATCTGTAATAATTATTTGTAAACAGATATCGGGGATGGCTAGTCAAAAGGGGAGGGTAGCTATATATGTTATCAATATCAAGGGGTAGAAACCATGCCTTAGGTTTACATTTCCTATATGTGCATTAGAATCCATGTTTAGGACCAATACATTCTAAGCATGTCATGCATTAGATATCATGTTTTAGGTTTACTGCTTCAGCATCTCATTTGACCCTATTTATCACTTAGAAATCCTGCTTCTAGGCTAAATAATAGCATCAACATAAAAATGTTGCTCCTGCACATCTTGAAATTATGTTGTAACTTCCTGTGCATTTAAAAATCATGCTTTAGGAATTCTGCAATCATTCTGCATCTCTATGTTCATAGTAAATACCATGCTTTAGGATCTTGCCCAGCCACACTTAGTTAAACTACTTATGCATGAAAAGGACATAAGGCGATCTCATATTTGATCATCCTGTTTTAAATAAACTGATGATAATCCCTGTATTTTGCAACACCTAGAACAACATGCTTTTAGGTAAAACAACTTCTGAACTTTTTTTTAAAACAATTCTGGTAATTATTATGCATAATCCCACGCCTAGGCAACCCTTAGGTAATTAATCTCTTTAAAAACTAGAAGACTGTTGCTTTATGTTTACTGCTTAGTGGTTAACAGGTTTTAAACTCAATAGGCAAACTGATTAGGTCCTGCTTCTGTGTTTATAAAATTGAAGCTGCATATCTTCTGTGTTCTGATTTTCACTTAGACATCATGTTTTAGGATCCTGCTTAATAATACTGCCCTTGTTTGTGTTTGAGACGTGCTGCTTATGTGCATTATCTGTGGAGGTAAATCTGAGCCTCTTAATTGCTTTTTCCTGTTTTATCTGTTCAAATCCTATTTGTTCTTGCCTGTCGCCTAGTATTTTCTCCTTTCAACCTTAGGGGTCTGTTTAGAACTGCCTATAGGTAGAGGTCCTAAATCCCTCCAGGGCCATTAAGAAGGGACAAGTAACAACACACATAGACATCGTTAAACAACACTCGCTTTAATAACCGCTAAGGGGGAGGGAAAGGTAGATATGGATATAATGACCGATGCGTTAATGCAACGTGTAGCCCCTCTTCTGAGGAGTGATTACCGGGCATTGTACCGATGTTAGCCTATAGGAGAAACAACCTAGGACCCCCCTATCCTTTACATATTTGTGTTTAGATCATAACTCTTTCAAAACTTTACTTGTGTGCTTGGACTGTAAATCTTTCAAAACCTTATATATATGCTTATACTATAAATCTTTTAAACTTTAGTACATATGTGTGCTTAGACTGTGAATATTCCCAAAATATTTATTTTTTTACCTATATATTTTATTTGCTTGTGTGCTACCTGTTTTAAAATTCACAAAGCTTGTTTGGCCTGGAACCACAATTGTGAATTTTAAGGGGTGCCTAACACCTTCCCCTTGGAGTAATTTCAAGCCCTGACCCAATCTCTGGTTATTCAATTAGTGTTATGGTGACCCTTAATTGGTGCCCTAACACACCTTAAAATCCTTAGGTGGCGACTCTTCAATTCCTTATCCCTTTCCCAAAAGGAAACTCGTTGTCCCAATAATGTCGAATACCCTGACCGATTCGAAAGGGGAGGAAAGGGGGGGGGGGGGGCGACA
>ML388055.1:0-53873 GCA_005239525.1 Nicotiana knightiana | reverse complement strand
GAAAGGGGGGGGGGGGCGACAATGTTCCTTATCATGAATTTCATGGAGATTCCTGAGGTGAAGAAACTGGAGATCCTCCCACCTGTTGGTTGTTGTCAGTGACAGTCGACATGATTTGGTTGTGAGAAAGAAGGATTTGGAAAGTAAAAAAGATTATCAGATTCCCGGTAACAAAATCAATTTGTTTAACCAAAAAATGAGATTTTTAGTCAAACCCTATTTTTAGAAGAATTTGGGTTACTGATAACCAAGAAATTCCTTACTTCCTCAATAAATTACTTGAAAGGAAATAAAATTGACAAAAAGATATTGAAATGATTGATTGTAAGAAAAATAAAGTAATTATATTCCAATATAAGTCAGAACGTGCATTTACAAGTGAAATTCTCTTCCCTTATATAGAAGTTTACAAACATAATGTTTTCTACCATTTATGGCCGAATCATTATGAGCTTTAATGATATTAAGGATCCGTTACATTTGGTAATCATAACAGTTCATGAAGATTCTGTAACGATTCTGATTCCCCTTCATCATTAATTAGAGGTTCATGAATCTTCCCTTTTTACCGTCTTGGTTCATTCTGCCCGTGTCTCTTCATCAACTATTTTAGGCTCGAACATATGTTCCCTTTTATCTCGTGATTGATTGACTCTTACCTCTTGTAACTTGTACACCTTTGAATTATAATATTCCAGTTGTAATTTACTCATTGTTCCATGTAACGTGCCCCATCAGCTAAATATAATTCCATGTGTATCACTTATTTACCACCAATACATAGGGTAAAATGGGTTCATATTAAATGCTCGAGTGATAGAGTGACACATGGAACCGGGGGGAGCAGCCGAAAGATGAAGCGAGTGGAAACCAAGAATGAGGACAACAACTTCGATTGTCACTGGGTAGGTCCCGTAGGGTACATTATAAATGAGAGCAACCAAATACTTGGCCTCAGATGATATTCAATGAAGAATATTCCTCATTATTAAATATATAGCCGTTACAGAGAATTTTGGCATTCATGACATGCCGTACATATTCATCAATGTCCCCCATTATTGTTATTCAAGAGGGGCTTGATCGTAGGACCTTGTTCCCTAGGTATAGCTATAAATAATGGCTTCAACAACCATTACAAGATATGGAAATTCTGATAAACTTATGGACACACTATTTCCAAGCTAAAGAATATTTTATTTTCTATCTAACGTTATTCTTATCGCTGCCTTCGGAAGCATTGCTCCCCGAATCAAGCTATCTGCTATTTATCTCTATTTCAATGCTAAGTCTTGTATTTTATTTAATTCATTTATCATTTTTGGGATCAAATTGATTCGCTTTTCTATAAACCACGCTATAAATTCAACTATACCGTTTTACGGATAAACAGTTTGACATCCACCATGGGGCTTAGACAGTTGTGTAATTGAATTGATCCTTGCATCTATTACTAACGTGTTTGATTCTTTGTTTCATAGCAAAAATTGAAAAAAATGGCAGCTAATGATGTCAACATCACACACAATGTTGAGGTGCAAGAGAATCTGCTTTAACATGAGGATTCAATCAGTGACACCCGCAACGAAGAGGACGTAGCAACTCCTATCCATGGAGGGCGTTATCCCCGACATGTGCGGAAGGAAAATCCTGATGACGCTGAGGACGAGCACGTTGCGGAAACAGTAAGGATCTTTTGGGATCAACAAAAGGCCATTATGGATCAGCTCTCAAGGTAAGACCAAGCATGAAGGAACTGAAGCATAGATTGTCAGGTGCCTCTAACGATGCAATTGGAAGAAGCCCTTTTCCTCCCGGTGCTCCCGCAAACCAAACAGCTCAAAGGGTTGATAACAACACCCTAAGGGGAGAAGTTGGCTTCAACGGAGCCGGGGGGATCGACAATGGATCCGGTAACATCAACGATAATGATCCCTTCCAAACCAAAGTCATGAGATTCATGAGGGAAATGAACAAGCGGATGGATCAGAACACGAAAGAGTTCCACGCCTGAATGGACCAAGATCTAGACACCACCAGTATTGAAGGGCCCCGACTCGAAGAAGTACACATAATTGCCGTTTTAATCGAGCGCAACACCAGAATTGATTCTGAAGCGGTTCAAAATGCCGGACATACCAAAGTATGATGGGACTTCGGACCCTCAGGAGCACATCACAACTTATACAATGGTGGTGAAAGGAAACTATTTGGCTCAACGGAGAAACCCTCACGAGGGGGGCCTTGACATGGTATTCATTCCTACCTTAACACTCAGTCGATTCTTTTAGAAATGCTGGCAAATTATTTCATCAAGCCCTATTCCGGGGTCACGAAGGTACATTCCTGGAAGGTGGACATATTCAGAATTTCACAAGGAGAGTCTGAATTGCTATGCGAGTTCGTGATTAGGTTCTAGAAAGAAAGGATGTTGTTAATGGTCGTACCTGATGAATGGGCAGCTGAGGCATTTACTAACGGGTTGAACCCGAGGAGCTCCGATGCTTCCTCGAAGCTGGAAGAAAGCTTAATCGATTTCCAAGCAATCACATGGGCGGAAGTCCATAACCTCTATGAATCAAAGATAAGGATAGAAGATGATCAGCTCAGGTTCTCGGCATCAACGAAAGGTCAGGATTGAGAAAAGAACAGGGATAAATCAAAAGAAGACTTTTATATAGATCGATGGTCTTGTAAGGGTCATTTCTTGCCCTACGAGAGGATTGAAAGGCGAAATAGCAAGGGATTCCGGTCGGTGGATAGGTTCGCCCCGATAGAAGGGTTGACCGTGGCCGTCACAATAGGTCGTTGCAGGAAAAAGAGGTATCGAGTTCCTAGGATTCTACTTATCCCAGGCTGTCCAAATATAATTTCAATGTCAGCGTGGTGGAACTAGTATCGGCGATGAGGAACATCAAGGAAGCGCGGTTTCTGAGGCTGATGAGATCTGATCTTAGCCAGAGGAATCCTAATTTATGGTGCGAATATCATGTGACTAATGGCTACCAAATTGGAGACTGCCGACATCTGCACGAGAAGGTGGAAACACTGTTGAATAATTGCCATCTCAGGGAATTTTTAGGCAATCGAGCTAAGAACAATTACGGCCGCATCAGAGACAACGCAGAGCACTCGAAGATAGGGGAAGACCCTCCTCGATTAAATATCAACATGATTTGCGAGGGGGAAACAAGATCAACAGCGTAACCTTCTCGGCAGCGAAAAATAAAAAGGTGTCGGTGACTCATAGCAAGAGAGTCTGAGAAGTCGTCAAAGACGGCATCACCTTCACAGAAGAAGACGTCGATGGACTCCTTCTGCCGTATAACGATGCCCTGGTAATTTCTCTTAGCGTTCGAGATTTTAAAATTAAACGTGTTCTGGTGGACCCAAGAAGTTCAGCCGACATCATTCAATTGAGAGTGTTAGAACAAGACAAGCTTATCGGAAGCATCATTACGGCCACAAAACTCCTCGCCAGTTTTAACTTAGCAAGTGTAACGACCCGGGGAGAGATCTTGCTTCCCCGAATGCCGAAGGGGTCATGAAGACTACCTTATTTGAAGTGGTGGATGGAAATATGGGCTACAACGTAATTCTCGGTAGACCATAGTTACATAGGATGAAAGTCGTGCCATCAACATACCACCAAATGCTTAAATTCCCGACCCTAGAGGGAATCAAACAAATAAGAGGGGATCAAACGGTGACAAGGGAAATGAACGCGGTATCGGTTACCAGTAGTAAAGGGAAGGAATCCAATGCATAGCTATTACAGGAACCAACGCCTGCTCCCGAGCCAAGTGAAGATGGAAAAGGGGAAGAGTCGTCGAAACTCCACCAGGTACCAAGGTATTTTCAGGTACCAGAAGAGACAGATGCGATCAAATCCACAATGGAAGAACTTGAACAAGTGGCCTTGTTCAAAAACTTCCAGGAGAGAAAATTCCACTTGGGGACAGGACTCAACCCCGAGCTCAGGCCAGGATTTATTAATTTTCCTAAAATTAACGATGATTGTGTTGCATGGTCGTACGCGGGTATGAGAAGTATCCCGGTAGAGGTGGTCATGCATAAGCTAAGCTTGGACCCAAGTATCCTACTGGTAAGGTAGAAAAAGCGTCTGATATCCGAGGTTAGAAACATGTTTGTCAAAGAAGAGGTAACCCGACTACTTGACATCGGTTCAATCGGGGAGGTAAAGTATCCCGACTAGCTAGCAAATGTAGTTGTCCCGAAAAAGAATAATAAGTTTCGAATATGCATAGATTATAAGAATTGAGTAAGGCACGCCCGAAAGACTCATTCCCACTGCCAAACATCGATCAAATGATCGACGCCATGGGCGGGCACTAGTTAATGATTTTCCTTGATTCCTATTCTGGGTACAATCAGATTAAGATAAACCTGGAGGATCCAGAAAAAATTTTGTTCATCACGAACTTTGGCACATATTGTTATAATGTGATGCCTTTCAGGCTAAAAAACACCGGATCCATTTATCAAAGGCTCGCGAAAAAGATGTTCGAAAAGAAAAAAGGTAAAATAATGGAAGTGTACATAGATGATATGCTGGTCAAGTCTTTGAATGCCGGTGACCATTTATAACACTTTCAGGAAACATTTGACTTCCTAAGGAAACACAACATGAAGCTCAACGCCGAAAAATGTGTGTTCGGAGTTAGTTTTGATAAATTCTTGGGTTTCCTGGTGTCACAAAGAGGGGTCAAAGTTAATACCGATAAGATCAAAGCCATCGAGGACATCCCAGAGCAGTTGACAAGCGTAAAAGAAGTCAAAGGTGAACCGGAATATAGGTCGCTCTAAGCAAGTTCATTTCCCAGTCTTCAGATAAATGTCATCACTTCTTCTCACTTTTAAAGAAGAAGAACAATTTCGAATGGACTCCGGAATGCCAACAGGCTCTAAAAGACCTGAAACGGTATCTATTGAGCCCTCTGTTACTATCAAAACTGGAGAAAGGTGAACAATTGCTAATATACTTAGAGGTCTCTGAGGTAGCGGTAAGTTTTGTTCTAGTCCTAGAAGACGAAGGTACACAATATCCTATCTATTATGTTAGCAAAATTTTGATAGGAGCAAAAACTCATTATCGGCACCAAAACAAATTGGCCTTAGCTTTCGTAGTCGCCTCTCGAAAGCTCAAACCTTGTTTTCAATGCCACCCCATAACTGTGGTAACAACCTTTCCCTTGCGGAATGTTCTTCAAAAACTTGAGTTGTCAGGGAGTCTAGCCAAATCGGCAATCAAAAACAATGAATTTGATATTGAATATAATCCCAGGACTGCGATCAAATCACAAGTTTTGGCCAACTTTATGGCCGATTTCAGTCCCAGGCTACTGCCTTTGGAAAAAAAAGAAATGGTAACGGTGTCAGAGACAACATCGGGAGTTTAGACCTTGTTCACGGATGGAGCTTCCAACGTGAAAGAGTCCGGGCTCGGGGTGATCTTAATCATGCCCTCGGGAGAAAACCTGAGGCAGGCCATAAAAAATATTCCCTTGACTAACAAGGAAGGTGAGTATGAGGCTTTGATTGCAGGGCTTGAACTGGACCGGGGGCTAGACTCTGAGGTCATTGAAATCAAATGTGATTCCCAACTAGTGGTAAATCAGGTATATAAGATCTTCAACACCAAAGAGAAGCGCATGCTATAATATGTGGTTAAAGTTCAATCTTTGCTCTCGCGGTTCAGGGAATGGTCGATAACCCATATCCTGAGATAAGAAAATGCTGAAGCAAATGCATTGGACAATTTGGGATCATCCACAGAAATGAAGGGATCAAAATTCGGTACCGTCGTTCTGCTCATGCATTCTGTACTAGATGTGGACGGTTATTATGAAGTAAATACAACCAACCTAGTCTGGGACTGGAGGAATTGAGATCATCGACTACTTTGAGCACGACAAGCTGCCCGAAGACCTGAAGGCATCCCATGCACTCAACACCAATGAAACTCGTTACAACTTCTAGGGAGGACAGTTATACAGAAGGTCGTTCCAAGTCCCGTTGGCCCGATGTTTAGGAGCCTCCGAGGCTAATTACGTCATGAGAGAGGTTCATGAAGGTATTTGCAGGAATCATTCAGTTGCATATTCGTTGGTCCTAAAATTAGTTAGGGTCGGGTACTACTGGCCTCAGATGGAACAAACGCGGAGGCATTCGTTTAGAAATGCAATAAGTGTCAATGTTATGCACCGGTGGTACACCAACTGACAAAGCTGCTGCATTCAGTACTATCTCCCATGGCCATTCATGAAATGGGGGATAAATATAGTTGGACCATTGCCGCCAACTCCCAAAAAGGTAAGATTTCTTTTAATTCTAACAGATTAATTAACTAAATGGGTTGAAGTAGGTCTTTACCAGAAGATCGGTGAGCGCGAAGTGGTCGATTTACTGTGGGAAAATATAATTTTTCGATACGGAATGCCGAAAGAGATCGCCTGCGACAACGGGATATAGTTCATAGGCTCCAAGGTCACAAAATTTCTTGAAGACCTAAACATTAAAAGAATCACATCTTCACCATACCATCCAAGCGTAAATGGACAGGCAGAATCAACCAACAAGGTGATTATTCAAAACCTCAAAAAGAGGTTGGAAGCAGCCAAAGGCAACTGACCCAAAGAGTTACCAGGAGTGCTATAGGCATACCGGACGGCGGCCCAGTCAAGCACAGGAAAGACACCTTTTTTCTCTTGTATATGGTGCAGAAGCTCTGATCTCGATGGAAGTAGTAGAACCGACCTTGAGGTAGTTCTAAACGGATGATGAAATAAACAATGAAGCATTGCTTGTCAAATTGGAGATGTGACGAACGCAGGGACTTGGCGCACATAAGGATGGTGGCCTATACAAAGAATGAAAATGTACTATAACCGGAGGGCCAATCTCCGTTATTTCAAAGTGGGAGACTTGTTTTTAGGGAAGTAACTCAGAACAACCCAGATCTCAACGCGGGTCCGACATGGGAAGGCCCCTATCGGGTTTCAGCTATCACTGAAAAGGGATCATATGAATTAGAACACCAAGATGGAGTCAAGTTACCGAGCAAGTGGAATGTGACTCACCTCAAAAGGTATTATTGTTAATGAGCACCGCTTGTACTGAAAGTATGTGCTACACTCTTTTTTTCTTCGCCCAGTTTTTGTCTCAATTGGGGTTTTCTGACAAGGTTTTTAATGAGGCAGCGATAGAAAGCATACTATGAAGGAAACACCATCAACAGATATACTTTAAATGACAAGGAATCGAAACGACAAGCCACTGCGAGATGGTTGATAGTCTTTGGCTTGGTGGAAAATTCCTAATGGAAAGCAAACCTTGCCACTGAACCAAAGGCTATTCAACCATTTACAAGTGTTCTATGTACAAGCCACTAGGGGGTGGTTAGATAATCTTTAGCTCGATAGGAAAGTTCCTAACGTGGAACAAATATTGCTATCGAACCAATGATTATCCAACCATTCACTAGCGAAATCCTCAAAGGAGCAAGACTTCCAGTGTTCCAATTTGCATTTTTTGCATTCGAACACTGAGGGGGAATAGCATGAGAATACGACAACCTGATTTCACGAAAATCGAGACTACAAAATTTGGAACAAATATGACTCATCAGGACCGGGGACTGAACAACTAGACCCATAGAAACAAATTGTACAGAATAGCCACACGTATTGGAAATTTCTTTTCTTTCAGCACTCAACTGATTATGTACTTTTGATGATAGAAGGAATACAATGAAGTCCTTTTATTTTTATCTTATTTCTTGTCTAAACAATGAGTTGATTTTATCATTTGAAAGTTAACTAAATACTTCAAATGCTAGTGCCGGAATGACCAAGAAACGTCCTCTTCAAGAGCACCGTAAAAATAAGAGGGCCATCACTTATGAAACCCTCACAGTAAAGGGTTGGTTTTGGAAGATTTTATGCCCGGAACCTAAAGGCTATCGGGGGAAAATCCACCTGAAGCCCTTCCTAATTTGATGAAAAAAGAATAAATTTTTCACAGTGCTTAAAAGAAAAACACTTTTATTTATTAAACGTGCCAAGAAGCACAAGTAAAAAAAATACAAAATAAAAACAACAAAGGAAAAGAAAGAAAAAAGCTAAACTATGTCCCCACCAAAATTCAGGAGAAGAGAAGCGTCTACGCCCCTAGGAGAAGTAGGCGGATCTGGTGCCAGCTCAGGGCTTTCATTGTTACTCTCTTCAAGTTCCTCATCGTTCCTAAGAACTCGGAACCAGAACTAGAAGAGTCAGTTACATCAGGCTGAGCGGGGAGGCGCTCTCGAGCATTTAACTCCAACGCTCGGGCCTTGGCGATCTCATCGTCGATATCAACGATGCCCGCTTTGGCCTCTTCCAAGGTTTTACTCCTCATATGATAAATATAATATGTCTTTTTGATGATGAGGGAATCTGCTTGTCGCTAAAGCTCTGATTTAAGCCTATCAACCTCGGTCAGAAGGCCATCCTGATCAAATATCATGGCGCTAAGTCTAAGATCAAGATCACAGATTGTGGTTATATGAACATTATTGTGTTCCAAGATCCTCATATACCTTATTGGGTTCCAAGATCCTCATATACCTATCCTCAGCAGCAGAAACAACCTCTTCAACTTTAAAGTTCAAGGCTGCCTCTAAGTTATTCACTCGCTCAATGGAGGAAGACTCGCATTCGGCCATAGCGAGCACGACATCTTGAACTTCAGACCACTTAGCCTTAGCTTCTTGGAATTGAACATTTAATTGAGAAGCTTCTTGACTAAAGACCACTAACTCTTGCTCACTAAGATGTAGTGGGGCCTCAAGATCAATCGCCTCAGTGGATTTAGCATCTAGCATCGAGAGGCGCACAACAAGTTGATTCCTATCGGTCAGCAGTTGATCTCGCTCGGACTTGAGTCCCTCTTTGTCGAGGATCAGTTTCTAGGGGTGTTCGTTGGTCCATAGGGTATGGTATTTAGACATTTCGGTTTGGTATTTTCGGTATTCGGTTTCGTAAAATGCTATACCAATATCGTACCTAATTAAATTCGGTATGGTTTGGTTTTTCTCCTTTCGATTTCGGTTTATTCGGTTCGGTAACTTCGGTTTATTCGGTTTGAATACTAACTAGTGAATAGAGTCATAGACGGTAATATTCTTAATTAAAGTACTCAAAAGTACAAAACAGAAAACGTTTGTCAACAAAAGTTTTGTCCAAAACCAACAAATACCAACCTAGAGAGAGAAACTTAGAGAAATATCTTGTTACTTGCTTAGAGTTAATTGATGAACTTAGAGAATAAAGAAAAGTAAAATTTTAGATTTCTTATATTTATGTTATAATTAATAAAATATTTATTATGTAATATAATATATATTTCGGTACGGTATTGGTATTTCGGAATTTCATTTTAAAATACCAAATACCATACCAAGTACCAAAATATCGAATATCAAATACCAAAATTTTTAATTTCGGTATGGTAATTCGGTATTTACTAAATTATGCAAAGCCCTATCAGCTTCTGAAGGCCCTAGGAAGAAAGGAAGTTGTCCTGCGAAGCAAATACCTAAGTTAGAACCCTGTCATAACAAGTCAAGAAGAAACAAACAGTAAAAAGAACAAGTACAATACCGCTGCTGCATTGTCCATGGCATTGTTTATCATACTGTCCCCCGAAAGAGAGTGTATTTTCTTCTTATCCTTCTCTGAAGCCAGCGACTTCAGATAATTGGTGAGTTCCACTGGCCTGGACAGTAGATGGCACTCCATTGACACTGAGAGTGAGACACTCCTCCTCCCCCGGGGATCTACAGAAGGAGGCGAGTAGTTGTGCCCTAAATTCTCATGGTCAAGGGACTTAGAGAGGGGACATCCTCCTCTCGAGCACCTGCGCTCGGAAGGGGAGATGTAGCAGTTACTAGTGATGAAGGTATAGCCGACGTAGAAGGGGATGAAACTGATGATGTTATAGGTTGAGAAGCAGCTACGATAGAGGCATTGTTGTTTGTTGGTTTCTCACCAACTGAAGACGAAAGAGCCATGGTACTCAGCCTCATGGTACCGGGAGAAACAACTGGGACCGAAAAAGGAGAATTGTCAATCTCCACTAAGTCAAATTATCACTAGGGCGCTCGAGCATCGTCCTCGGTTGGGGTTCTAAGCTCTTGAGACTGAGCATTCTGTTGAGCTGGTGAAGGTCGTTGTCTCCTTTGTAGGGAAGTCCTTTCATAACTAGCTTTACCATCATCGTCAATAACCATAATGGTTGCGGCTGGCTCGGGTGCAACTTTCTTCACTTTCTTATTCTTACCCTCGGCCAAGGAAGAACGCGGCCTTTTTGTTTCTTGTTCTCCGGTCGGGGACTGTGAGAGGAAGCACTTACACCGGAAGCAGATCCAATGGCACATGTTCGGGTGAAAGCCTCATTCAACAAACTTGTAGCCTCTGCATGATCAACAAAAATATCCTCCTCAGGGATAGAAACAGAACCCTGCGGAAGACCTGAATCCAACAAAAAGGTGAGGTCAGTCAATTTTCCTATGTACAGAGATAAAATGAAGGCAAAATCAATTTACTGTGATTCTTGGCCCTCCACTCGTACTTAGGGGTCAACTCTTCCACTGACGGGTCCTAGGCGTGATAATGTCCAGAATCTTCTGAATCCACCGATCCAGGACTTCAACCCTTGGTGGTGTCCACCGAGTTGCTGAAATAATGAAAGGAGAAGGGTCAGCAATGACATGAAACAACCTTTCTTCATGAAACAAGCTTCAACACTTGGTGGTGTCAACTGAGTTGCTGAAATAATGAAAAAATAAGGGTCGGCATTGACATGAAACAACCTTTTTTCAGAAAACAAGGATAGATTTTGAACTTTCGTGAGCGAGTCCAGGACTTAGGGAAGGATGGAGTTGTGGTCGGGATGATATCCCTGGTGGAAATAACTACAAACCGCTCCATCCACTCACGGTTATTGTCGTCATCTATGCTGGTAAGCAATGCATGGTGTCCACGCTTGCTGAAATTTATTAATCCCCCAAGAAAGATCTTGGGGGAGTAGCGGTTCACCATATGAGCCAAGGTGAGGGGCTCCTTCGTTTCTTGGTACATCCGCCACAGACAGGTCACCGTTTGCCACACCGAAGGGCCCACTTGTGCCAAAAAAATCTGGTACCGGTGTCACAATTCCAAAATCACGGGGTTAAGTCCCCTGCTCAAAGAAAATGGTCTCAGAATGAATGGATACGTGTAAACATACGTAAAACCCTTATTAATGAAGGTCACTCGCTCCACCAGATCCAATGATGTTTAAGGCATGGTAGTCACAGTCCTCCTTCACAGCATAAATACTGGAAGGGCGAATAGAAGAAAGAGTATTTGCCAATAACCCAAGTGCGAGAGTTTGAAGTAGGGAACTTCTCTTTGAAGTCCTTGGCTATGTTGAGATGTTTGGGGATGATGGTGCTCACCGTAGGAGGATCAACATCAACATCGACCTCTTTATCTATGCTCCTCTTCGGACCCCCACCGAAGAGAAAATCGAAGTTCTTAGAAGAAATAGCTTAAGGAGCCATAACCAGCAGAGGGCGATAAGAGTTTTTTAGAAGATGAAAGAAATATGGAAGCAAAAAGAAGTTTAATGCAGAGAAGTTGAGAAGAGTTTATGAAACTGGTAGAAGTGAAAGAAGAAGAATGAGACCTATAAGTAAAGGAAAATGCGAATACAATTGTGGCTATGATTACCTCGAGAACCGGCAAAAATATTGCTAAATCGTGGGGTAACATGTGTCAGGGATATTAAATGCGAGGAGACGTGCGTCTTATCAGGCGTCAAAAACCTTTCAAAAAGGTTCAGAAATTTCTCGCCAAGAAAGAAATCTTCACCAACTTCTCGGTGACGCAAAGATATTCCATCGGAAAGCATGGGGACATATGTATAGGGTAAAATCGGTTCATATTAATGAAAGAGTGACACATGGAACCGGGGAAAACGGAAGATGAAGCAAGTAGAAACCAAGACCAAGGACAACAGTTTCGGTTGGCACCGGGTAGTCCCTAAGGGAACATTATCAACGAGATCAAACAAATACTTGTCATCGAATAACATTCAATTAAGAATATTCCTCAATATTAAATACACAACCATTATAGAGAATTTTCGCATTCATAATCTGTTGTTACATATTCATCAATGGCTCCCACTATTGTCATTTAAGAGGGGCTTGATCCTAGGACATGTTCCCTAGGTATAGCTATAAATAGTGGCTTTTAACAACCATTGTAAGATACAAAAATTCTCACAAAATTATGTGACACTATTTCCAAGCTAAATAATATTTTATTTTCTGTCTAATGTTATTCTTATCGCTGCCTTCGGAAGCCTTGCTCCCGGAATCAAGCTATCTGCTATTTATCTCGATTTCAACGCTAATTCTTGCATTTAATTTAATTTAATTCATTTATTATTTTTGGGATCAAATCGATTCGCTTGTCTATAAACTATGCTATAAATTCAATTGTATCTTTTTACGAGTAAACTGTGAAAGCTGTAAGAAAACCCTCAAAATACGCATGATAGTGGTTCCCTTTCGGACTCAAATTAACTTGAACTTTATGATATAAATAAAGTATGATGTTTTTTGTGAATTTCCATGCATATAACTCAAATAAATAGGAAATAAACTTAGGCAAATCTACAGGTAAATAAAGATGGCAAGTGACAAATAAATAGCTCTGTACTGTTAGCAATTTAACAAATTCTAATTCTCCTAAAGGACATAGGCGATTGAATATTGAAACACAAGTTGCTTTCTAAATCTTTTAAACTAGCTATATCCAAAGTCCTATATTTTCAGCTAAACATCACTTAAAAAGTAATTAAATACCTAGATGCAAATTCCTAGAGGATAAGAATAGGCAAGTCAAGCAGGCAAGAAGTAACAAATGAGCAGGTAAGCAAATTATGAAAATATAAGTGAGCAGAAATAACATCAGCGCCTAAAACACTGATTAGGATTTGCGTTCATTCTCGACCGTCATACCATCCTATAAAGGGTTATATTCCCGATAAATTGAAGATTTATCATGTTCTATTTAATAATCTATGCTCAATATTTTTTCGAGAAACTCGAATTAGCTATCACCAACTCAAAAGGTTCCACAAAATCCAAAAGCAATTATTACACCTAGAGTCAAGAGTTATGCCAAATAATTAATCGTGCAATGCTCTATCGAAGAAAAATACTCCATCTTAGATTCCTAGTTCTCATAGCAGCTACTAAATAAACGATCAAATAAGTGAAAATATAGATGCCTAAAATACTTTCAATATGGAAAAGAATTGAACTGCCCTTATTCATGCTTTCTGAGAAATGTACAAAGTCAATTTTACTTCATTAATGTAACCAAACTCCATCGTCATGATTTCTTATATGCAATCCAAGGAATCCTAAATATATATTTTAGATTTAGAGACCACAATTTCAGAGAATAAATTAATGGCTCAAGACAGCAGTTATGAGACACGTAAATATTTTTTACAAATTTGTGAAGATAATCCAAATCAGATTTTCTACCTATAGTCGGTGGCGGAGCCACATCAAATTAGGGGTGTCGCGCTGCGAAATTACAGATAATTTTTTTAATTTTATATATATTTACTATATGTTGACTCTTCTTGACTTTTCGATGTATTTAATTATTTATATTTTGACATTTCTTAATGAAAATTCTGGATCCGCCACTATCTATAGTCAAGACGACTACCTATAAATATCAGTCGGTGCAAGTGGGTATACTATTCATATACTTCGGGAAATCATGCCAACAACATATAAATATGAGTTACCGCCTAATTCAAATACTTATACTTAATTTTTTTTCGAATTATTATGTATGATTCATTAATCACCAAAGTGGTCGAATTGTTATGAGTAATTAACTTTAAAGCAACGGTTAAATCTATATTCTATTCCCCAATGATGCTTACAAATGATATAATACTTATGGGTAAAATGAAGTTCTTGGTTAGAAGTCAATTATGGATCGCCCAAAGATTGATCATTTATTTTTGTCATAGTCACTGAACAATAATTTTAGATATGCGATTAGTTTTGATTATTTATCGAAAGATAGTAAATATTACTAATTGGTGCATTAAATCAAAGAATTAGGTTAAATTCATATTAAATCATCATTATGTTTGAAATTGTATTTAGATGTTTCGCTCAAACGAGGATATCAATATACATTTAAGAATACACAAATCAGTTCTGAATCTAACATTATATTTAAGTTTATAGTCAAAACATTAACGATTGAATATGTTGTGTTTGCAGAACTTGGAGTCTTAGATCTTGATATTGCACTTTATATATACTAGGAAGCCAACTGCTATTACTGAAATTAGTACTATGGGTGTTCAAATCGAACCGAAAAATCGCACCAAAACGAAAAGTCAAACCAAATTAATTAAAAAATTCGACTAGGTTTGGTTTGGTATTGAGTAAAAAAACTCGAACCAAACCGACATATAAACATATAATTGTTTTCTACATACTTTAAGACATTATCTAGAATTTTGTTTAATTTTAAAATATCTAGAAATATTTAGGATCGTCTCATGAGATGTAATATTTGTGTCATGACTCGAAATTCCCACAGTCGGGATCGTGATGATGCCTAACATCACTCTTGCCAGGCAAGCCAACGTTAGAGATTATCTAGCCATTTATATCAATTTTTAGTCATTATCAGTAAACAGACAGAAGCTAAAGCGGAATAACTATAAAGATGTATAGATATCGAAGTCATTTACATACCACTTCTACCTAGAAATCTGGTGTCACAATTCACGAACGTTCTATAATTTTTCGACAATCAATTGTCTGAAAGAAATTTACAACTGTTTGGAAAGTAAAGGAAAACAGTAAAGAAGATATATAGAAGGGGACGCCAGGGCCTGCGGACGCTAGCATGACTACCTTGGGTCTCCGAGCTGTGAACCTGAGCCAATCTCTCGATCAGCCACAACCTGCTCCGAAATCTGCAGATGAAGTGCAGAGTGCAGTATCACTACAACCGACCCCATGTACTGATAAGTTTCGAGCCTAACCTCGACGAAGGTGTGACGAGGCTACGGCGGGACACTCACAATATATGCTAGAGACGATAAATAATAAGGCAGAAAAGGAGAATAGTATAATTTATAACCCGTAAATTGCAGAAATAAATGCATAACTTCAGTGTCTTATCAATATCCAGCTATAACCAATCCTTAGGCGAAATGTAAAACCACCGAATAACTTACACAGTTAGAGAAGAATACATAAATACATATATTGATGCGGCGCGTATCTCGAACCCATCAATCCTCCCTTATTCCTCCATAATAATTACAATAAAAGTAAATAATATATATATATATGTTGCGGCGTGCAACCCGTCCCCACCAATCTTCCTTTATTCCTCCGTAACAATTATGAATATCAACATAGTAATTCACCCTTATTACTCCATATCAATCCACCCTTATTCCTCCTATTGCGGCGTGCAACCCAATCCCACCGAATAATCATATTCACCCTTATTCCTCCTCATCAATCCTCCCTTATTCCTTCTGTTGCGGCATGTAACCCGATCCCACCATATCATAATAAATAACACATAGTGTACGGAAGTTCCATAAAATTCACACAAGGCCTTTACCAACACTTAAAGTTTAGAACAAGGCAACCGGAAGTCGTATAATAAATAAAATTCTATAAAATTAACACTACTCAGCGAGATCAAACCTGGATATCACAGAAAATGCCAACAAGAACAACTTAAGGCAATAAAAGGGAAGCAACAATCCTACGGGGTAACAATTTTCTTCAACAAGGGAGCACATTATCTAATAGGTAACAGTTAGGCATGTAATTACTATTAAACATGTAACAAGTAAAGCAAGAAGAAAAACAACACAAGGGGAACGTAAGAAAGCAAGTAACGCAGGTAGATTGGCGGTGTATAGGTACTCGTCACCTCACGTATACGCCGCTCACATGAATTACCACATAACTAAAGGTTCAAATTAGGTCAATTTTGAAAAAGTCAACACCCGGGTCTGCTTGGTCCAAACCCGAAATTCGGAACAAAACCTGATTACCCATTCACCCCCGAGCCCGGATATATAATTGATTTTGGAATGCGATCTCAATTTGAGGTCTAAATCCCCAAATTTCGAAATACCTAGTTTCTACCCAAAAATCTATAATTCCACCATGAAAACCTTAGATTTTAGGTTAAAATCTTGTAAAATGAAGTGAAAGATTAAAAGAAACGAGTGAATAATCACTTACCTATGATTTGGGGAAGAAGTTTCCTTTGAAAATCGCCTAGAGGGTTTCTTGTGTTTGGAATTGTTGAAATATGAGAAAAATTCTGTCTAAGTCAAGACCTATCAGCTGCAGGTGTCGCATTTTCGGCCAGAGCTTTCGCAATTGCGAAGCTCGCAAATGCGAACTCTTCGCATTTTCTGCAGCTTTTGCAAATGGGAACCTTTTTTCGCAAATGTGAACAGGAACTTTTCGTAAATGCGGCCTTACCGTCGCAAATGCGATACTACTCTGGCCCAGCGCATGCTCGCAAATGAGAAAATTCTTTGCAAATGCGAGGCTTGCATTTGCGAGACAGACCTCGCAAATGCAAGATCTGTAGACCTGAACACCAGCTATGTTTTTTCTAAGTTCTTTCCACTCTGTAGCCTACCTGAAACTCACCCGAGTCCTCGGGGCTACAAACCAAACATGCACACAAGTCTAAAAACATCATATGAACTTGATCGTGTGATCAAATCGCAAAAATAATACCTAGAACTACGAATTTAGCACCAAAACATATGAAATTCCTAAGAACACTTTTAATTTTCATTTTCTCAACCAGATGTCCGAATCACTTCAAATCAGTTCCATTTCTCACCAAATTTCATAGATAAGGTATAAATATCATATTGGACCTGTACCGGGCTCCAAAACCAAAATACGGACCATATATCAACAAGATCAAACATTAACCAATTTCTTACAACCATTATAATTTCAGTCTTTCAATTTTAATCAAAAATTCATTTCTTGAGCTAGGGACCTCAGAATTCGACTCCGGGCATACGACCAAGTTCCATATTTTACTACGGACACATCGGGACCGTCAAAACACGGGTACGAGTCCGGTTAATCAAAACGTTGACAGAATTCAACTAAAATTAACTTTTTGTCCATAAATTATTATTCCTCAATTTTCAACATAAAAGCTTACCGGAAATCATGCTCAGACTGCGCACGTAAATTGAGGAGGATAAAATGAGATTTCTAAGGCTATATAGCGAAGAATTGAATTCTAAAACATAAGATGACCCTTTGGGTCATCACAATCTCTACCTCTAAAACCACCATTCATCCTCGAACGGACATAGATAAGTACCTGAACTGGTGAATAAGTAGGGATATCTACTCTACATTTCTGAATCGGATTCCCAAGTAGCTGCCTCAGGCTGACCTCTCCATTGCACTCTAATAGAAGGATAACTCTTCGATCTCAACTGACGAACCTGCCTGTCTAGAATAGCCACCAGCTCATCCTCATAAGTCAAATGCTTTTCCAACTAGATAGAGCTGAAATCTAACACGTAGGATGGGTCACCATAATATTTCCAGAGCATGGACACATGGAATACTGGATGAACTGCTGATAACCCCGGAGGCAACGCAAGTCTATAAGCCACCTCTCCCACTCTATCGAGAATCTCAAAAGTTCTGATATATATCTAGGGCTCAACTTTCCCTTCTTCCCAAACCTCATGACACCCTTCTGGGTGACACCCGAAGCAATAATCTCTCCCAGACCATGAATACCACATCATGAACTCTACAGTCGGCATAACTCTTTTGTCTTGACTGAGCTGTGCGAAGTCGATCCTGTATAATCTTGACCTTGTCCAAGGCCTCCTATACTAAATCTGTACCCAAAAACCGAGCTTCCCTGGCTCAAATCACCCAACTGGTGACCTGCACCGTGTACCATATAATGCCGCATAGGGAGCCATTTGAATGCTCGACTGGTAGTTGTTGTAGGAAAACTATGCAAGGGGCAAGAATTGATCCCATGATCCTCCAAGTCTATAACACAAGCGCGGAGCATATCCTCCAAGATCTGAATAGTGATTGTTCGTCCGTCTGATGATGAAATGTTGTGCTCATCTCAACCCGCGTACCCAACTGATGTTGTACTGTCCTCTAGAAGTGCGAGGTAAACTATGTACCTCGATCAGAAATGATAGACACAGGCACACAGTGAAGACGACGATCTCTAAAATATATATCTCTGCCAACCGCTCCGAAGAATAGGTAATTACCACAGGAATGAAGTGTGCTGACTTAGTCAGCCTATCCACAATGACCCAAACAACGTCGAACTTCCTCTGATTCCATGAGAGTCCAACAACAAAGTCCACAGTGATACGCTCCCACTTCCACTCAGGAATATCTATTTGCTGAAGCAAACCACCAAATCTCTGATGCTCATACTTCACCTGCTGACAATTTAGGCACCGAGCTACATAAGCAACTATATCCTTTTTCATCCTTCTCCACCAATAATGTTGCCGCAAGTCATGGTAGATCTTGGCGGCGCCCAAGTGAATAGAATACCGAGAACTGTGGGCCTCCTCAAGGATCAGCTCACGAAGCCCATAAACATTAGGCACACACACGCAACCCTGCATCCTCAAAACTCTGTCATCTCCAACAGTAACCTGCTTGGCACCACCATGTCGAAATGTGTCTCTAAGGACTAACAAATGAGTGTCATCATGCTACCGTTCTCTGATACGCTCAAACAAGGAAGACCGAGCAACTTTGCAAGCTAGAACAGACTGGGCTCTAAAATGTACAACCTCACAAACTGATTGGCCAAAGTATGAACATCTGAAGCTAGCAATCTCTCACCGACTTGTATGAACGCAAGGTTGTCCATACTCACTACCTTCCTACTCAATGCGTCGGCCACCACATTAGCCTTTCCCGGATGATACAATATGGTGATATAATAGTCTTTCAATAGCTCCAACCATTTCCTCTGCCTCAAATTGAGCTCCTTTTGCTTGAGCAAATACTGATGGTTGTGATGATCCGTGAAAACCTCACACGACACACCATAAAGATAGTGCCTCCAAATATTTAGCGCGTGAACAATGGCTGCCAACTCCAAATCATGAACATAGTAATTATTCTCATGAACCTTCAAATTCCAAGACGCATATGGAATCAACCTGCCTTCTTGCATCAATACTGCTTTGAGCCCAACACGGGAGGCATCACTATATACCTTGTAAGATCCTGAACCTGATAGTAACACCAACATCGACACTGTACTCAAGGCTGTCTTGAGCTTCTGAAGCTCGCCTCACACTCGTCCGACCACCTAAACAGGGCACCCTTCTGGTTCAACCTGGTCAACGGGGCTGCTATAGATGAAAACCTCTCCACAAATCGTTAGTAATAGCCCTCCAAACCCAAGAAAATCCTAATCTCCGTGGTTGAAGTGGGTCTAGGCCAGTTCTTGACTGCCTCAATCTTCTTAGGATCTACCTGAATACCCTCTATTGATACAACGTGGCCCAAGAAAGCAATTGAATCCAACCAAAACTCGCACTTCAAAAATTTATCATACAATTGACTGTCCCTCAGAGTCTGGAGCACTATCCTGAGGTGTTGCTCATTCTCCTCCCAATTGCGGGAGTATATCAAGATGTAATCAATAAACACAATTAAAAAATAATCCAAATAAGTCTTGAACACTCGGTTCATCAAGTCCATAAATGTTGCTAGGGCATTGGTCAACCCAAATGACATCACCAGAAACTCATAGTGCCCATACCGTGTACGAAATGCTATCTTAGGGACATCGGATGCCCTAATCCTCAACTGATGGTAGCCAGATCTCAAAACAATCTTCGAAAACAACTTGGCATCCTGAAGTTGATCAGATAAATCATCAATCCCCGACAACGAATACTTGTTCTTTATGGTGAATTTGTTCAACTGCCGATAATCTATACACATCCTCATAGACCAATCATTCTTCTTCACGAACAAATCTGGTGCACCCCAGGGCGAGACATTAGGTCTGATGAAGCCCTTATCAAGCAAATCCCGCAACTGTTCCTTCAACTCTTTCAACTCTGGTGGGGCCATCCAGTATGGCGGAATGGAAATGGGCTGAGTGCCCGAAGCCAAATCAATACAAATGTCAATATCCCTGTCGGATGGCATCCCCGGCAGGTCTGCAGGAAATACCTTTGAAAAGTCACGAACAACAGGCACAGAATCCATGGAAGGAACCTCAGCACTAGAATCATGAACATAAGCCAAATAGGCTAAACACCCTTTTCTCGATCATACGCCGAGCCTTCATATAAGAAATAACTCTGCTGGAGGAATGGCCAGGAGTCCATCTCCACCATAATCGAGGCAACCCCAGCAAGGCTAATGTCAATGTCTTGGCGTGACAGTCGAAAATAGTGTGATAAGGTGAATCCTTACCCAATATAACATCGAAATCCACCATATCTAAGAGCAGAAGGTCTACACTGGTCTCAAGACTTCCAATAGTGACCACAGACGAACAATATACACGATTTACAACAATAACATCCCCCACAGGTATGGATACATATACATGAGCACTTAAGGAATCACAAGGTACAACCAAATATGAAGAAAAATAAGATGAAACATAGGAGTAAGTAGACCTCGGATCAAATAAAACTAAAGCATCTCTACTGCAAACTGAAACAATACCTGTAATGACAGCATCAGATGACTCAGCATCAGGTTTGGCTGGAAAAGCGTAACATCGGAGTTGGGCCCCACCACTCTGAACCATATCTCTGAGACAACCTCTAGCTGGCGGGCCTCCATCTCTAACGGCCTGAACTCTACCTCTAACAATCTGGCCTCTACCTGTAGCTACCTGACCCCTGCCTCTGGCTGGCTGAGCAGGCGGTGCAGCAACTTGTGTCGGAACCATGGCACGAGAACCCTGATGCTGTGGCTGAACACCCAATAATATCGGGCAGGTCCTCCAAATATGACCATAATCACCACACTCGAAACATCCATCCTGATACTGTGGATGTGGAAACTGAGACAACCCTGACGAGCCGACTGACCACGATAATAACTCTAAAGAGGAGGTGTTCTGATAGGAGCTTATGGTGCACTATAGGCTGGCTGCCCAGTATGAGGTACATAAGAACCATGACCACCTGGAGCACTGAGGGATGCCTGAAGCGCTGAATGGAATGGCCTCTACCAAAAGTACCCCTGCCTCCAGATGAGGCACCGCTAATCCGCTGGAATGACGAGGTCTTTTATCTGACCCCTGACCTCCCAGTCCAAGAACCATCTCGACTCGTCTGGCCACATTGACCGCTTCCTGGAAAGAAATCTGACTGCCAATCTCGTTATCCATCTGCAATCTAATAGGCTGAGAAAGACCCTCAATAAACCTCTTCACCCATTCTCTCTCTGTGGGAAGCAAAGGAATAGCATGACGGGCCAAATCCACAAAACGAGTCTCATACTGAGTAACAGTCATTCTGCCCTGCTAGAGATGCTCGAACTGACAGCGGCGCTCCTCCCTCAAGGTGATAGGCAGAAACTTCTCTAAGAAGAGATGTGAGAACTGGTCCCAAGTAAGAGCAGGCGACCCAGCTGGTCTGGACAATAAATAATCTCTCCACCATTTCTTGGCGGAACTAGTCATATGAAAAGCAACAAAGTCGACCCCATTGGTCTCCAATATACCCATGTTCCGAGGATTCTCATGACAACTATCAAGATACTCATGGGATCCTCTGAAGTAGCACCGCTGAAATGAACTGGAAAGAGCTTGGTAAACCTATCCAATCTCCACAAAGCCTCGGAAGACATAGTCGTCCCATCACCAGGCTGTGCCGCAGCAACCGACTGAACTACTCCGACTAGATAAGCTGCTGGAGTCTGAAACTTGGGAGCCATCTATTTCAGAGTGTGAGTAGCAGGAGTCTGGGCTCCTCCTCCAGCTTGAGATACGGTTGGTTCCATAGGGAATGCGCCATCTTGGGCCACACTCTCCATAAGTCCCACTAGTCGGAACAGCGCATCCTGGAGCACTGTAGTTGCAATAAACCCCTTCGGGACCTGAGCTGGTCCGGTAGGAATAGTCTAAGCTGGAACCTACTCATCGAACTCTACCTGAGGCTCGACAACTGGGGCTGCTGCTCCGGCTCTGGGCTGAGCCCTGCCACTGCCTCGGCCTCTAGCACGGCCTCGACCTCTGGCCCTTGTAGGAGCTTCTTCTGGAGGCTCCGGCGGCTGATCGGTGGAAGAAGCGGTACGTGTTCTCGCCATCTGCGATAGAATAAGAATAGGAGAGTTCATTCGGTATTGAGATAAAAAAATAGCATGATAGAGTTGAATACAAGTGATATATGTTCCTAGACTTCATAGCCTCTTAGAGATAAGTACAGACGTCTCTGTACCGATCCCCCAGACTCTACTAAGCTTGTCCATGAATGGTGAGACCTAAGAGACCTAGTTCTCTGATACCAACTTGTCACGACTCGAAATTCCCACCATCGGGATCGTGATGGCGCCTAACATCACACTTTCCAATCAAGCCAATGTTTGAGATTATCTAGCCATTTATATCCATTTTTAGTCATATCAATAAACAGATAGAAGCTAAAGTAGAATAACTGTAAAGATATATAGATATCGAATTCATTTACATACTACTTTTACCCAAAAATCTAGTGTCACAATTCACGAACGTTTTATGATTTTTCTACAATCAATTGTCTGAAAGAAATTTACAACTATTTTGGGAAGTAAAGGAAAACAGTAAAGAAGATATGTAGAAGGGGACGCCAGGGCCTGCGGACGCCAGCAAGACTACCTTGGGTCTCTGAGTTGTGAACCTGAGCCAATCTCTCGATCAGCTACAACCTGCTCTGAAATCTGCACAGGAAGTGTAGAGTGCAGTACTAGTACAACCGACCCAATGTCTTGGTAAGTGTCAAGCCTAACCTCGACGAAGGTGTGACGAGGCTACGGTGGGACACTCACAATATATGCTATAGGCGATAAATAATAAGGAAGAAAAGGAGAACAGTATAATTTAAAAGCCGTTAATTGCAGGAATAAATGCACAACTTCAGTGTCTTATCAATATCTAGCTATAACCAATCCTTAGGAGAAATGTAAAACCATCGAATAACTTACACAGTCAGAGAANATATATATATATATATATTGCGGCGTGAAATCCGATCCCACCATATATCAATATCAACATAATAATTCACCCTTATTGCTCCGTATAATACGACCCTTATTCCTCCCGTTGCATCGTACAACTCGATCCCACCGCATAATCATGTTCACCCTTATTCCTCCTCATCAATCCTTCCTTACTCCTCCTATTGCGGTGTGCAACCCGATCCCACCATACCATAATAAATTGCACATAGTGTACTAAAGTTTCATAAAATTCACACAAGTACCTTACCAATGCTTAAAAATTAGAACAAGGCAACCGGAAGTCGTATACTCAATAAAAATCTATAAAATTAACACTACTCGGCGAGAGCAAACCCGGATATCACAGAAAAATGCCAACAAGAACAACTTAAGGCAAAAAGGGGAAGCAACAATCCTACGGGGTTACAATTATCTTCAACAAGGGAGCACATTATCTAACAGGTAACAATTAGGCATGTAACAAGTAAAGCAAGAAGGAAAACAATATAAGGAGAACGGAAGAAAGCAAGTAACACATGTAGATTGGCGGCGTATAGGTACTCGTCACCTCACGTATACGCCGCTCACATGATTTACCACGTAAAAATTAAGGAAAAGGTTCATTAACCCTCAATTCAAGGTTATACACAACATTTACCTCGCTCCAAATATCACTCAAAGTTCAATCACAGCCTTGCGTCTCAAATTAGCCTCCGAGCCAAAAATATCTAGCAAATTACCAACCAAACGATTCAAAATAAGCCTTAGAAATCACCCACGGTAACTAAAGGTTCAATTTAGGTCATTTTTGAAAAAGTCAACACCCGGGTCTGCTTGGTCCAAACCCGAAATTCGGACCAAAACCTGATTACCCATTCACCCCCGAGCCCGGATATATAATTGGTTTTGGAATCCGACCTCAATTTGAGGTCTAAATCCCCAAATTTTGAAATACCTAGTTTCTACCCAAAAATCCCCAATTCCATCATGAAAACCTTAGATTTTAGGTTGAAATCCTGTAAAATGAAGTGAAAGATTGAAAGAAACGAGTTAAGAATCACTTACCTATGATTTAGGGAAGAAGTTTCCTTTGAAAAATCGCCTAGAGCATTTCTTCAGTTTGGAATTGTTGAAAAATGAGAAAAATCTCGTTTAAGTCAAGACCTATCAGCTGCAGATGTCACATTTGTGACCTGAGTTTTCGCAATTGCGAAGCTCGCAAATGCGAACTCTTCTCATTTTCTGCAGCTTTTTCAAATGCGAACTTTTTGTCACAAATGCGAACAGGAACTTTTTGCAAATGCGGCCTTACTGTCGCAAATGCGATACTACCCTGACCTAGCCCATGCTCGAAAATGAGAAGCTTCTTTGCAAATGGGAGGCTAGCATTTGCGAGACAGACCTCGCAAATGCAAGATCTGTAGACCTGAACACACACCAACTATGTTTTTTCTAAGTTCTTTCCACTCCGTAGCCTACCTGAAACTCACCCGAGCCCTCGGGGGTACAAACCAAATATGCACACAAGTCTAAAAACATCATACGAACTTGATCGTGCGATCAAATCGTAAAAATAATACCTAGAACTACTAATTTAGCCCCAAAACATATGGAATTCTCAAGAACAATTTAAAATTTTCATTTTCTCAACCGGACGTCCGAATCACGTCAAATCAGTTCCATTTCTCACCAAATTTCACAGATAAGGTTTACATATCATATTGGACCTGTATCGGGCTCCGAAACCAAAATATGGACCCAATATCAACAATATCAAACATTAACCAATTTCTTATAACAATTATAATTCGACTATGGCATACGCCCAAGTCCAATATTTTACTACAGACCCACCGGGACCGTCAAAACACGGGTCCAGGTCTGTTTAATCAAAACGTTAACCGAATTTAACTAAAATCAACTGTTTAGGCCATAATTTATTATTCCTCAATTTTCAACATAAAAGCTTTCCGAAAATCATGCTCGGACTGCGCACGTAAATCGAGGAGGGTAAAAATGAGATTTCTAAGGCTATAAAGCGAAGAATTGAATTCTAAAACATAAGATGACCCTTTGGGTCATCACAATCTCCATCTCTAAAACCATCATTCGTCCTCAAACGGACATAGAAAAGTATCTGAACTGGTGAATAAGTGGGGATATCTACTCCACATATCCAACTCGGACTCCCAAGTAGCTGCCTCAGGCTGACCTCTCCACTACACTCGAACAGAAGGATAACTCTTCGATCTCAACTGACGAACCTACCGGTCTACAATAGCCACCGGCTCCTCCTCATAAGTCAAATCCTTATCCATCTAGATAGAGCTGAAATCTAACACGTGGGACGTGTCACCATGATATTTCCGGAGCATGGACACATGGAATACTAGATGAACTGATGATAACCCCGGAGGCAACGCAAGTCTATAAGCCACCTCTCCCACTCTATCGAGAATCTCAAAAGGTCTGATATATATCTAGGGCTCAACTTGCCCTTCTTCCTAAACCTCATGACACCCTTTATGGGTGACACCCGAAGCAATACTCTCTCCCAAACCATGAATACCACATCATGAACTCTACGGTCGGCATAACTCCTTTGTCTAGACTGAGCTCTGCGAAGTCGATCCTGTATAATCTTGACCTTGTCCAAGGACTCCTATACTAAATTTTTACCCAACAACCAAGCCTCCCCTGGCTCAAATAACCTAACTGGTGACCTACACCGTCTACCATATAATGCCTCATAGGGAGCCATCTGAATACTCTACTAGTAGTTGTTGTTGTTGGCAAACTCTGCAAGGGGCAAGAACTGATCCCATGATACTCCGAAGTCTATAACACAAGCGCGAATCATATCCTCCAAGATCTGAATAGTACGCTCGGACTGCCCGTCCATCTGATGATGAAATTTTGTGCTCATCTTAACCCGTGTACCCAACTGACGTTGTACTGCCCTCTAGAAGTGCGAGGTAAACTACGTACCTCGATCAGAAATGATAGACACAGGCACACCATGAAGACGGACGATCTCCCGAATATAAATCTATGCCAACCGCTCCGAAGAATAGGTAATTGCCACAGGAATGAAGTGTGCTGACTTAGTCAACCTATCCTCAATGACCCAAACAGCGTCGAACTTCCTCTGAGTCCTTGAGAGTCCAACAACAAAGTCCATACTGATACGCTCCCATTTCCACTCAGGAATCTCTATATGCTGAAGCAAACCACTGGATCTCTGATTCTCATACTTCACCTGCTGACAATTCAGGCATCGAACTACATAAGCAACTATATCCTTTTTCATCCTTCTCCACCAATAATGCTGTCGCAGGTCCTGGTAGATCTTGGTGGTGCTCGGGTGAATAGAACACCGAGAACTGTGGGCCTCCTCAAGGATCAACTCACGAAGCCCATCAATATTAGGCACAAACACGTGACCCTGCATCCTCAAAACTCCGTCATCTCTAACAGTAACCTGCTTGGAACCACCATGCCGAACTGTGTCCCTAAGGACCAACAAATGAGGGTCATCATACTGCCGATCTCTACTATGCTCAAACAGGAAGACCGAGTGACTGTGCAAGCTAGAACACGACCGGGCTCTGAGATATCCACCTCACAAACTGATTGGCTTAAGTCTGAACATCTGAAGCTAGCGGTCTCTCACCGATTGGTATGAACGCAAGGCTGTCGATACTCACTATGTTCCTACTCAATGAGTCGGCCACCACATTGGCCTTTCCCGGATGATAGAATATGGTGATATCATAGTCTTTCAATAGCTCTAACCATCTCCTCTGCCTCAAATTGAGATCCTTTTTCTTGAGAAAATACTGAAGGCTGCAATGATCCGTGAAAACCTCACACGACACGCCATAAAGATAGTGCCTCCAAATCTTCAGCGCGTGAACAATGGCTGCCAACTCCAAATCATTAACATGGTAATTCTTCTCATGAACCTTCGAATTACGAGACGTATAAGGAATCACCCTGCCTTCCTGCATAAATATTGCTCTGAGCCCAACACGAAAATGCATCACAATATACCGTGTAAGATCCTAAACCTGATGGTAACACCAACATCGGCATTGTACTCAAGGTTGTCTTGACCTTCTGAAAGCTCACTTCACACTCGTCTGACCACCTAAAAGGGGCACCCTTCTGGGTCAACCTGGTCAACGGGGCTGCTATAGATGAAAACCTCTCCACAAAATCGATAGTAATAGCCCGCCAAACCCAAGAAGCTCCTGATCTCCGTGGCTGAAATGGGTCTAGGCCAGTTATTGACTGCCTCAATCTTCTTAGGATCTACCTGAATACCCTCTGGTGATACGACGTTGCCCAAGAAAGCGACTGAATCCAACCAAAACTCGCACTTCAAAAATTTATCATACAACTGACTGTCCCTCAGAGTCTGGAGCACTATCCTGAGGTGTTGCTCATGCTCCTCCCAACTGCGGGAATATATCAAGATGTAATCAATAAACACAATCACAAAATATTCCAAATAAGGCTTGAACACTCGGTTCATCAAGTCCATAAATGTTGTTGGGGCATTGGTCAACCCAAAGGACATCACCAGAAACTCATAGTGCCCATACCAGGTACGAAATGCTATCTTAGGGACATCGGATTCCCTAATCCTCAACTGATGGTAGCCAGATCTCAAATCAATCTTCGAAAACACCTTGGCACCCTGAAGCTGATCAAATAAATCATCAATCATCGGCAACGAATACTTGTTCTTGATGTTAACTTTGTTCAACTGTTGATAATATATACACATCCTTATAGACCAATCACTCTTCTTCACGAACAAACCGGTGCACCCCAGGGCGAGACAATAGGTCTGATGAAGCCCTTATCAAGCAAATCCTGCAAATGTTCCTTCAACTCTTTCAACTCTAGTGGGGCCATCCAGTATGGCGAAATGGAAATGGGTTGAGTGCCCGGAGCCAAATCAATACAAAAGTCAATATCCCTGTCGGGTGGCATCCCCAACAGATCTATAGGAAATACCTCTGGAAAGTCATGAACAACAGGCACAAAATCGATGGAAGGAACCTCAGCACTAGAATCACGATCATAAGCCAAATTGGACAAACACCCCTTCTCGACCATACATCGAGCCTTCATATAAGAAATAACCCTGCTGGAGGAATGGCCAGGAGTCCTTCTCCACTCTAATCGAGGAAACCCCGGCAAGGCTAATGTCTATGTCTTGGTGTTACAGTACAAAATAGCGTGATAAGGTGAATCCATACCCAATATAGCATCGAAATCCACCATATCTAAGAGCAAAAAGTCTACACTGGTCTCAAGACTTCAAATAGTGACCACACACGAACGATATACATGATTTACAACAATAGCATCCCTCACAGCTGTGGATACATATACAGGAGCACTTAGGGAATCACGAGGTACAACAAAATATGAAGCAAAATAAGATGAAACATAGGAGTAAGTGGACCTCGGATCAAATAAAACTGAAGCATCTCTACTGCAAACTGAAAGAGTACTTGTAATGACAGCATCAGATGACTCAGCCTCAGGTCTAGCTGGAAAAGCATAACATCGGGGCTGGGCCCACCACTCTGAACCATATCTCTGAGACAACCTTTAGCTGGCGGGACTCCACCTCTAA
Source organism: Nicotiana knightiana (assembly GCA_005239525.1). Lineage (NCBI taxonomy): Eukaryota > Viridiplantae > Streptophyta > Magnoliopsida > Solanales > Solanaceae > Nicotiana > Nicotiana knightiana. Next base: position 24,870 of record ML388055.1, on the reverse strand, counting down.
TAGCCTGACCTCTACCTCTAACAATATGGCCCCTACCTCTGGCTACCTGACCCCTGCCTCTGGCTGGCTGAGCAGGCGGTGCAGCAACTGGTGCGTCAACCATGGTATGAGAACCTTGATGTTGTGGTTGAACACCCAATAATCTCGGGCAGGTCCTCCGATTATGCCCATAATCACCACACTCGAAACATCTATCCTGATATTGTGGCTGTGGAAACTGAGATTAACCCTGACGAGCCAGTTGACCAGGATAATAAATCTGAAGGGGAGGTGCTCTGATCGGAGCTGGTGGTGCACTATAGGCTGGCTGCCCAAAAGGGGGTACATAAGAACCACAACCACCTGAAACACTGAGGAATTCCTGAAGCGCTGAATGGAATGGACTAGGAGGATGGACTCTACCAAAAGTACCCCTGCCTCCAGATGAGGCACCGCTGAATCCGCCAGAATGATGAGGTCTCTTATCTGACCCTTGACCTCCCTGTCCAAGAACTATCTCAACTCGTCTGACCATATTGATTGCATCCTGGAAAGAAATCTGGCTCCCATTCTCATTATCCATCTTCAATCTAATAGGCTGAGCAAGACGCTCAATGAACCTCCTCACCCTCTCTCTATCTCTCTGTGGGAAGAAAAATAATAGCATGACGGGCCAAATCGACAAAACGAGTCCCATACTGAGTAACTGTCATTCTGCCCTGCTGGAGACGATCGAACTGACGGCGGCGCTCCTCCCTCAAGGTGATAGGCATAAACTTCTCTAAGAAGGGATGTGAGAACTGGTCCCAAGTAAGAGCAAGCAACCCAGCTGGTCTGGTCAATAAATAATCTCTCCACCATTTCTTGGTGGAACTAGTCATCTGAAAAGCAGCAAAGTCGGCCCCATTGGTCTCCAATATACCCATGTTCTGAAGAACCTCATGACAACTATCAAGATACTCCTGGGGATCCTCTGAAGTAGCACTACTGATCCCACCGCACCATAATAAATTACACATAGTGTACGGAAGTTTCATAAAATTCACACAAGGACCTTACCAACACTTAAAATTTAGAACAAGGCAACCGGAAGTCGTATAATCAATAAAACTCTATAAAATTAGCACTACTCGACGAGACCAAACCCAGACATCACAGAAAATGCCAACAACAACAACTTAAGGCAATAAAGGGGAAGCAACAATCCTACAGGGTAAAAATTATCTTCAACAAGGGAACACATTATCTAACAGGTAACAATTAGGCATGGAATTACAATTAAACGTGTAACAAGTAAAGCAAGAAGGAAAATAGTATAAGGAGAACGGAAGAAATCAAGTAAAACAGGTAGATTGGCAGCGTATAGGTACTCGTCACCTCACTTAAGTCAAGGTTAGACACAATACTTACTTCGCTCCAAATATCACTCAAAGTTCAATCACATCCTTGCCTTTTAAATTAGCCTCCGAGCCAACAATATCTAGTAAATTACCAACCAAACGATTCAAAATAAGACTTAGGAAATCACCCACGATAAATAAAGGTTCAATTTAGGTCATATTTGAAAGAGTCAACATCCCGGCCCGCTTGGTCCAAACTCAAAATTCGGACCAAAATCCGATTACCCATTCACCCACGAGCCCGAATATATAATTAGTTTTGGAATCCGACCTCAATTTGAGGTCTAAATCCCCAAATTTTGAAATACCTAGTTTCTAACCAAAACTCCCCAATTCCATCATGAAAATATTAGATTTTAGGTTGAAATCTTGTAAAATGAAGTGAAAGATTTGAAAGAAACGAGTTAAGAATCACTTACCTATGATTTGGGGAAGAAGTTGCCTTTGAAAAATTTCCTAGAGGGTTTCTTGTGTTTGGAAATGTTGAAAAGTGAGAAAAATTCCGTCTAAGTCAAGACCTATCAGCTGCAGATGTTGCATTTCTGACCAGAGCTTCGCAATTGCGAAGCTCGCAAATGCGAACTCTTCGCATTTTCTATAACTTTCGCAAATGCGAACTTTTTATCGTAAATGCGAACAGGAACTTTCCGCAAATGCGGCCTTACACTCGCAAATGCGAAACTACCCTGACCCAGCCCATGCTCGCAAATGCAAAGCTTCTTCACAAACGATCTGCAGATCTGAACACACACCAGCTATGTTTTTTCTAAGTTCTTTCCACTCTGTAACCTACGTGAAACTCGCCCGAGCCCTTGGAGCTCCAAACTAAACATGCACACAAGTCTAAAAATATCATACGAACTTGCTCGTGCGATAAAATCGCCAAAATAACACCTAGAACTAAGAATTTAGCACCAAAACATATGAAATTCTCAAGAACACTTTAAAATTTCAATTTTTTCAACCGGACGTCCGAATCACGTCAAATCAGTTCCGTTTCTCACCAAATTTTACAGATAAGGTATAAATATCATAACGGACCTATACCGGGCTCCGAAACCAAAATACAGACCTGATACCAACAAGATCAAACATTAACAAATTTCTTATAACCATTATAATTCAGTCTTTCAATTTTAATCAAAAATTTATTTCTCGAGCTAGGGACTTTAGAATTCGACTCCGGGCATACGCCCAAGTCCCAGATTTAACTACGGACCTTTCGGGGCCGTCAAAACACGGTTCCAGCCCCGTTTAATCAAAATATTGACCGAAGTCAACTAAAATCAACTTTTTAGGCCCTAAATTATTATTCCTCAATTTTCAACATAAAAGCTTTTCGAAAATCATGCTTGGACTGCGCACGCAAATCGAGTAGGGTAAAAATAATATTTCTAAGGTTATAAAGCGCAAAATTGAATTCTAAAACATAAGATGACCCTTTGGGTCATTACAATTTGATAGAACTACGAAGTGCATTCATATTTATTTACTTTAAATAATGGGTTGTATCACTTTCTTATTAAGTATTAATAATGCGTCAATCATCTCTTTATTTTTTCATATTCATATGTCAAGATTTCTTATATCTTTTTCGAAATTGAAGTGGTATTTCGATAATTAAAAATTACATAGAACATATCATTATTTAAGTCTTATACTTCCTCCGTTTAAGTTTATGTGAACCTATTTTCGTTTTAGTCTGTTCAAAAAAGAATGACTCATTTCTAAATTTGGAAATAATTTTGCTTAAACTCCTAATTCTACCCTTAGTGAGAAGCTTTTATAACCACACAAACACTCTGGACCCTTTTTTGAATTGTTTAGGACCACAAATTTCAAAAGTCTTCATTTTTTTCTTAAACTTCGTGCTCAGTCAAACAGGTTCACATAAATTGAAACAGAGGGAGTTTTAATTTTTCTGTTTAATTGTTAAATTCTGTTAACATTGAAAGAGTACATCAACGAAAAAATTATTGTTAGACGACTAAGAAAATAAAGTATCATGTGTTACTAAAAAAAATTTCCCATAAGAATACTTTAATAGATCATATGTTTGTTAATTTTTTTAAATTTTTAGCAAACATATATTCACTCATCAGGACTTTATCTATAACTTCAATAAAGTAAGATTGAAATAATATTCATGTAAAAAAAAAACCGAAAATCCGATAAACCTGACAAAACCAAACCAATCCAAACCGATATAGTTGGTTTGGTTTTGATAAAATTCGAATCAACCCCGTCCATGTATACCCCTAACTAGTACTGCTGAAGAGAAGTCCTATTTCAAGCACTGAGACAAGTTTAACATACTAATAGCCTGTTTGGCCTAGATTCTAAAATCAGGAAGTGGTTTTTTCAAAACTACTTTTCAAAAAAGTGCTTTTGGTGATAAGAAATTTTTGTTTGGCTAATTAATTTGAAAAATACTTTTGAGCAATAATTAGTGTTTGGCCAAGCTTTTAAAAATTGTTTCTAAATGTATTTTTCTCAAAAGCTTTTGGAGAGAAGTTACTTTTTTCTGCTTCTCAAAAATTGATTCTGCTTCTCCTCAAATGCACTTTTTTCCTTTTAAAAGATTGGCCAAACACCACAATTTTTGAAAAAAAGCACTTTTGGCACAAAAAAAAAAGCTTGGCCAAACAGGCCGTAAACCTAATGTTTATGCAAACGGATATTGCGGGCAATATTAAGATTGCTCTTTACAAAGCTGAAAGCACTAAAGAACTTGTAAAACTTGAGGAAGAATGCTCTATACTATTAATATGAATACTGAATATAGGCTGACAACAAAATAAAGAAGTTTATCTGGCTTGCTGCACATGATAGGTTGTAATCAACTATTATTTGCGAGAAGGATTATTTCCAATTCTTGCGAGGATCAATGTGAAAGTTCTCTTCACATATTGATGAACCGTAAGCATGTTAGATTCTTCTTGGGATAATACCCTTTGGAATTAAAGCAATATATAGACTATAATTCTCTGGATAATATACATGCATGGTTAAAGGCGGAAAGATGGTCTATCTTGGTCTAATTTCTTTCCTTTTAAAATTTGACATATCTGGCTGAACCACAATATATATAACGACGTAACTGCTTTGACAATAAGAACGTACGGTTATTCTTCTTTAGATCTTGTCATAAAAAAGCAACTGAATATGTTTCTTTGACTGGTACTAAGCACACTATTGTATTAATTGTGTACTCATCCATTAGCCTCCTGTGGATGAATTATTTAAATTAAATACCGACAGAGTCTCTTTTAGTTGGACTCTTCAGAAACCGTAAAAGTAATTGGATTATGGGATATCATATAGCAAATCTGTCCCATTATTCTTTTTTTGTTTTTTGCTGAATTATTAGCTCTTAGAACAGGTCTGGAGATAACGTTGATGCAGAACAGTGAAACGGACTCCCTGGAAGTAACAAATATTTGAGCCTTAAAATCTGAAAAAGTTCCACCATAATATACTGGAGTTCAAATTTTTGCCATATGAGAATCCTACAAGGACTTAAGAAATGATGGAAAAGCCGTGTATGGTATTGAATAGCAAGCTGAGTTTGTATAAAAGTTTACCTAAGAATGTTTCTTGTATTAGGAGACTTATTCAATGCAAAGACTATCAAAATAAATTAACTGAAAATAACTCCAAATGAGACCATAACTTTAGATCTACTATGTAACTAAAAGGATAAAGACTACTATTAGCAGATAAGAACTGGTAACAATCTGGTAAGAGAAATTGTTGTTCCAATAATTCCAGCATATTGTGCTAGAATTCATAATGTGTTGGAGTTCCAACATAATATACTATAGGAGTTCCATAGCCCAACATATTATTCTGGAACTATTCATGTTTCAACAGGGTACTGTTGTCCATATTATTGTAGACAATAAATTGCATTCGAAAAAATAAAATCAAGACCGAAAAATATCACAATAATCGTAGTATTTTATTTCAAATATTCGAGTGTTACAATCTCTATGAATCCTCTGATTCTTCTTTTCAACGGTAAATAAAAGAGCTTCCGAGCTTAATCTTGAATTTTATTTTATTTTAATCCAAGTGCTTGAAGCATGATCTTGATCTTGACGTGCTTTTAATCCAAGGGCTTGCAGTTTGTTCTTGAATCTTCGTCTTGATCTTTTAATCCTTAGAACACTTGAATGCTTGTAGCTTTTAGAGAAATCCGCAGCGTTTGATCCACGAGCTCCCTCTTGATTATTATTATAACTTCTGGTGTCTTTTCTAGGTTATGAAGACTCTTATTTATAGTTGTGGGAGGGAAGAGTTATGATAAGAACAAACTCTTTCCGACCAATCAAATTGAAGTGTGACATGGCCGCATTTGATTGGCCAGAACATGTCACTTGCACATGTGGCGCATTTTCATTGGCCTTTTAATGTGACATGGCATGCCTTGTCATTTTGACACGTGACATGATCCCATTGGCTCTTCTGTTTGACTAGGCGCGCCACGTCATTTGACACGTGGCACCAAACTGGGCCTCTAAGAAGATGGCATATTGGGCCTAATGAAGTGGGCTCATCATTTGTAGCCCAACTAAATGGGCTAGCCCAATGGATTAAGACTTATTTATTTAATCCATATATGTTGGACTTATATATTAATTCAATTATATTAGCCGATAATATTTATTTGGACTAATATATCATGAATTTAATATATAGTCCAAAATATTTTGCGGATTTAATTCCAATAAAATTTATATGCCTACAAATTCCCCCTACTTCAAGGCTTGTCCGGGTACATGTTTTATCCATTGAAGACAAGGCTTGAAGTATCAACTTACATAAAGAATCACGTATGGACTATTGAAATATTTTGTCTATTTTTCTTTCCATTGGTTTTGTTTTCCCTTTCTCATTAGGAGACTAATTCCCTCCTTTAGATAACTTCACGTGAATTTCAATTTCAAACAGCAATTTGAGTGGCCTTTGGATTCTTGCAGTAGCCGAATCCCATTCGGAATGCAAAATACATAGTCCCACACCGGTAATTCATCTTCAAGAACTGCCTTATGACTTCTATAAATACATTACTCTTTATTTCATTAGTTTCACTTTTAGCGTTTGCAAACCTTTGAGTCTACTTTTGACGATCTGGGAGCATTGACGCGAAGGTAATTTCTTCTTCTTTTCTTGTGCTTTCTTCTTTGTTTTACTCTGTTGTCTTTTTTTCTTTTTAGAAGTAACTTCGTCAAACTACGAAGCCTTTTATGAGTTCTAGACGAAAGCCTTTAAAAGTTTGTGATGAAGATCTTTATAATTTGCAGAGGCAAACCATAAAAGATCGCAATGAAGACCTTAAAAATTTGTGGTGAAGGCCATAAAAGTCCGCGATGAAGTCCTTTAAATTTTGCGGTGGAAAACCATAAAAGTTCACGATGAAGACCTTTTAAATTTTTGGTGAATACCATTAAAAGTTTGCATAAAGATCCCTAAAAGCTCGTGAAGACCTTTAAATTTTGCGGTGAAAAACCATAAAAGTTCACGATGAAGACCTTTAAAATTTACGGCGAAGACCCTTAAAAGTTCGCATAAAGATCCTTAAAATCTTGTGAAGACCTTTAAAGTTTACGGTGGAAAACCATAAAAGTTCACGATTAATACTTTTAAAATTTACGGCGAAGACCCTTAAAAGATCGCATAAAGATCCTTAAAAGCTCTTAAAGACCTTTAAAAGCACGCAATGAAGACTCTTAAAAATTCGTGGTAGAAATCTTTAAAAGTCGGCGTTGGGGACTCTTTAAAGTTTGCTGTGAGCACCTTCACAAGCACCTTTGAAAGTTCGAAACATACGCCTTTTAAAAGTTCGGAACGGAGAACCTAAAAATCTGAATGCCTTTAAAAGATCGAGACGAACACCTTTAAAAGTTTGTAACGAAAACCTTTAACAAAAGTACTTTCAGAATTGTCCCGGACTATATTTTAAAACCAACTTTATATTGTACTACGCTGGCAATTTCAGATTTACGTAGTCTCATCAAAATATTCGTATCTTGGTGTAGAAACATTGAAATTATGAACCGTTTGATTTCTTAGAAACTGGACTTCAAAATATATCAGATAATAGTTCGAAATCAACTTCGGTTTCTGATATGCCGACAGTTCCAAATTAGCGCGACTTCACCAAAAAATTTGTATCTTAGTGTGGAAGCCTCGAGATTGTAAGACCTTTTTTAATTTTCAAAAATTTAAAATTCAAGAGCTTCATTCTCACCAAATATCTTGGGTTCAAGTCTCACTGAAGTTAAAACGTCATGAAGGTACACCAAAAAAACTTGAAGGTTTGACGAATATGAAGGCATAGCGAATCCCCGGATTTCAATACAAATGCTTGGCAGCCTCCGAAAAGATATTAATCATTTTATTGAAGACACCAATTTACCATAGCGGCTTGCCTCTTTAAATCAAATGGGATCCAAAGTTTAACACAATAATAGTATCCCAGCTCGATTTTCAAGTGCCGATTGAATGAATTATATTCCATCGTACTTAATTGGGACAACGATTGGGGGATTATGTATCTTTTGAACTTATGCAACTGAACTCAGAGTGAAACTCTAAGTTGCCTACGTACCTTGGTGAAGAGGATCAAGTCATACCGTAGTTCAGAAGGATGCATTTTTTTTTTATATTCTTTATGTCCTAATTTTTTCCTAGGCCGCCTCTCGTGAGGTTTTCAACCTAGCGGACTTTTTTTTTCTTGACTCTTGCCTAGGCCGCCTCTTTCGAAATTTTTAACCTAGCATACCTTTTTTTTGTTTTTTTGGTTGGCCGTACACAGTTTAGACTCATGCGGGCCAAAGGTGTAGGAACATGCAGTTTAGGCTCATGCGTCAAGGAGCGTTCGAACATGCAGTTTAGGCTCATGCGTCAAGGAGTGTGGCACATCAAGGATAATACTTCTTCAAAAACTTTCAATTGATAGGGCCGATTCTCATGCCCTCTACATCAACCAGCTTGTAAGCCCCACTTGAATAAGCTTCTTGCAAGACATATGGCCCATCCCATTTTAAAGTGAACTTCCCTACAGGTTTATGAGAAGTAATAATGGGTCTTCTTATGGCAAGGAGTTGATCTCCTACTTGAAAGGACCTCGGGCGAACTCTTTTATTGAAGGTGCGAGACAATCGAGCTTGATAACATTCAAGACTCTTTGAGCTTCCAACCTCTTCTCATCAAGAGCCTCCAAGTCTGCTAATCAAAGTCGGGCATTTCTTAATCAGTGATCCCTTCTTGAATAGCTAGTCGTAATGAAGGTATTTGACGGTGAAGTGGCAAGATGGCTTCGACTCCATAAACGAGTGAATAAGGAGTCGTTTGTGTTGGCGTGCGGTGGGTCATCCTATATGCCCATAGAGCTTCTTCCATACGGTCATTCCAATCTCGTTTGGATTTGGAGACGACTTTCTTTATCAAGTTGCATAGATTTTTGTTGAATGCTTCATCTAGACCATTAGCGGCAGCATTGTACATCGAAGAGTTACGTTTCTTGAACCCAAAAAGATCACAAACCTTGTTCATCAACCTATTATCGAATAGATTTCCATTAACTGTTATTATGTAACGAGGAATTCCAAAGCGATAGATTATGTTTACTCGGATGAAACTTGCGACATTTTCCTTCTTTACCTCCTTAAGAGCAACAACTTCAGCCCATTTTGAGAAGTAATCAGTTGCAGCCAAGATGTATAGTCCACCAGAGGACTTTGGCAGTGGTCCAACAACATCTAATCCCCAAGCGTCAAACGGCCAGGATGCAACAGTCGGGTGCAACACTTCAGGAGGTTGATGAATAAAATTCGCATGGAATTGAAAATCCTTGCATCTTCGAGCGTAGTCCAAGCAATCTTTTACCATCGTTGGCCAATAATATGCCATCCTTTTTATATAGAAGTGGAGCTTTGGTCCAGACTGGTGTGACCCATGTACCCCAGAATGTGCCTCTTGCAAAGGTTGGAGTGCTTCTTCTTCCCCTAAGCATCGCAAGAGGACTCCCTCGAACGACCTTATGTATAGAGTATCTTTGTAGTAAAGGAAGCGCGGTGCACGACGGCAGATTTCAGTCCTTCTCCTCGGATTTTCTGGAAGTATCCCATAGAATAAGTAGTCGATAATAGGTTGTCGCCATTCTTCTTTCTCAACTTCAGAAACAACGACAAGATGCTTGAGTTAATTTTCTTCACCTTCAGCCTCATTTGGCAGCGGTACGACCCATTTTTCGCAGACATTAATTTGCGCTTGATCAGGCATGGTTAATGATGAAGCTAGGGCAGCTAAAGCATCAGCCTTCTTATTTTCTTTCCTTGGCACATGCTGAATAGACACATCCCCGAGCCACCCTATTAATTTTTTTGCGTAATCATGATATGGGCGTAGTTCAGGCTTCTTAACCTCGTAAATACCTAGAAGCTGATTGACCACTAACTGAGAGTCACCAAAGACTTGCAACTGCAACCGCTTCATTTCGACAACCATTTCAAGCCCAAGTATTAGTGCTTGATACTCTGCAACATTGTTAGAGCATAGTTGCGTCAACGTAAAAGAGTAGGGCAGAACTTCACCTTGAGAAGTGACAAATACTACGCCAACACTAGCTCCTCCAGGATGTGCAGCACCATCAAAGTACATCTTCCATGGAGGCTGAACTTCAATGAACATGGCGTCCTCATCAAGTAGTTCGCCAGTTATCTCCCAATCATCATGTATAGGGTGATCTTCCAAGAAGTCCGCTAACGCTTGTCCTTGTATAGCCTTTTGTGGGATGTACACAATTTTAAATTGTTGAAACTGGAGGTACCACCTTGCTAGTCGATCACTAAGGACAGGTTTTGACATCAAGAACATGATGGGATTTGCTCTAGAAACCAAACGAACGAAATGAGCTTGAAAGTAGTGTTTCAACTTCTGTATTGAGAAGACTAGCGCTAGACATAACTTTTCAATTGGCGAATAATTCAGCTCATTTGGTATCATCATCCTGCTCAAGTAGTTTAGGGAGTTTTCTTTCCCTTCACTATTTCTTGGGCCAACAGTGCTCCAACAGACCTTTCTTGTACTGAAATGTATAATATCCGCGGCTTTCCAAGTATAGGGGTTGCCAAAATCGAAGGCTTCATCAAGTAGGATTTAATTCTCTCAAAGGCATTGCTACACGCTTGGTCCTATTTGAAAGGGACACCTTTCTTCATAAGGCGGTTGAATGATTGGAACCTCTCAGCTAGGTTAGAGATGAATCTCCTAAGGTATGCTAGCTTTCCTTGCAGACTTTTCAATTCATGAATATTGTGGGGTTCAGGCACTTTCAAGATTGCTTCTACTTTATCTTGATATATTTCAATCCCTCGATGTCGGACAATGAAACCCAGGAACTTTCCGGAGGTAACTATAAAGGCGCATTTTAATGGATTCATCCTTAACTTGGTATCTCCGGAGCAACTCAAACACCATTCTCAGGTCTTTCAAGTGGTCGCTTTTCTTTCTTGATTTCACCACCAAGTCATCAACATAGCATTCGAAATTCTTGTGGAGAAGCTCATCAAATATATTCTGCATAGCTCTTTGGTAAGTAGCACCAGCGTTCTTCAAGCCAAAAGGCATTACCTTGTAGCAATAAATACCCTTGGGGGTACGGAATGCATTAAGCTCTTCATCTTTTGGTGCCATGCGAATTTGGTTATAGCCTGATGAACCATCCATAAATGGCATTGCCTCGTACCTAGTAGTAGCATCGATCATCAGTTCTGGAATGGGAAGCGGGAACTCATCTTTCGAACACGCATTATAAAAATCCCTAAAGTTAACGCACACTCGAATCTGGCCATTATTATTCCTTACAGGGACAATACTTGAAACCCATGTTGGGTATTTAACTTCACGAATAAAGCCATATTCGATGAGTTTGTTAACTTCTGTTTCAATCAAGGGAACCAAGTCCGACCTAAAATGCCTTTGAGCTTGTTTAATAGGGCGAGCGCCATTTTTGACTGCGAGGTGATGGACTGCTACTTTGGGGTCCAAGCCAGGCATATCTTTGTAACTCCAAGCGAAGACATCCTTGAACTCCTTGAGTAACTCAATATAAGTGTTCTCTTCATTAGCTTCTAGTAAACCACTTAGGTAGGTGGGTCTTGGTTCTTCATCGTTGCCAAGGTTAACTTCTTTTAAGACATCAATTGTCGTCTTCACTCCTTCTTCAAGTTCAGGTGGAACATCTTTCACATCTTCATCTTCTTGAGGGTCCCCATCGTTGAAGTATATGTGATAACATGGTGAAACATCCTCCAATTCTGCATTATCCTCCATTGAAGATGGAACACCATTCTCGGCTTGTGTAGTGACATGATACGAAGAACCCACACTTTCTTCGTTGTCATCACGTTCTTTAGTGTAGACTACAGTGTATGGCTTCATTTTCAGTACTTCATCACAAGATTCCATGACTTTTGTTTTTCGCCTCATTCTAGAAAGAACCAAACTTTGGAAATCTTTAGAGATCTTATGGATTTTGGGCGGAGCGGGTGTTCTTGTATTTCGATAACTTCTCTGGAACTTATTCCCCTTCTTTAATGGACCCAATCTCTCAAATACAGAAGTTCCCACAGTTGATTTTCCAAGTCTGTCAAAGAAGGAAGGCCTGTTAGAAGCGGCAGATTCGTCTTCTACAATGATATAATTTCTACTCTCCCTCCTTATTGAGATGTGCACTGGTGACGGTTGCTTGTATCCCAAACCTTCACGTGGTTGCCTCGTTGAAGCTTCTGATGAGAGCTTCCCTAACTTTTATGTCTCATCGGGATTGTATCCAACTTTCGCAAATAGCTTGTAAGTGTTAGGAACAAAACCTTCATCTGTTCGCTTTGTAGGGAGTGCCAAATTCTGCAAACGATTTTGGGCTACAAAACCTGCAAACGGCTTCGAGGACAACTTTACTGCCTCAATTCATTTTACCAGAAGAGTTAACTCCTTTAGCGTGTTGGTTTGGGGATTAGATGATTCGCCCTCGTCTTTCTTCCTTTTAGGGACATATTGGAGCTCAGGGCTTACTTTCTTGCCATAAGATGCAATATCCCCTCTATGAGATTTATTCACGTTGGGTTGTACCTCCTCAGTAACGGCTTTGGATTTACCAATAGTCACCTAGCTCTTTTGGTTATGGGCTCGTTATTCTTGCTTTTCATGCCATCATCAACTTTTAGCTCCTTCACAATGCGGTTCTTCAAGTAGAAATTTGCATCGGCGAAGTGTGACTCTGCCTCGGTGAATGGCTCATCATCAGCAACTATCTTCTTCTCGACTTCACCCTCGTAATATTTTAAACATTGATGGTAGGTAGATGGAACTACTTTATTCTCATGTATCCAAGGCCTTCCAAACAAAACATTGTATGAAGTCTTCGTATCGATCACATGCATCCAAGCACTTGATTGAATATCTTCAATAGTGATTCCCAGCCTGAACGCCTATGGATCTATGCCCCCTTTGGTTGAATCCTTGGATCATCACACGACTTTCTGAGAGTTCGTTCATGGGAATACCAAGTTCTTTCACAGTGTGAATTGGCAAAATGTTCACTAGGGATCCTCCATCAACGGAAATTTGATTTACCCTTTCATCACGCATATAGCCAACTAGGTATACTGGGCGGTTATGAGGAGTGTCACCTAGCAGAAGGTCGTCATTTGTGAACATGACTTTTTCCTCACAAGCATTAACTTCTTGAGGAGTGGACTCTATAAGCTTTTCCGAGGATGGTGCCAACAGTAGGTCATCACTCTCTTCTTTCCCTTCGTCAGCATGGAAACAAGAGGCATCAATACTCCCATGGGAAACCTTCATGTAAAATCAACTTGGTAAAAACTCCTCCAAGGTCACCGGATGTCATGGATTTTGAGGGTGATGCACCTCCAATTTCGCTTTATTTTCATGCTTAACTGGATTCCATCTCCTAGGTCTTTTCACCATTATTTTCCTTGGTTGTTGTTCCATTGATCCTTTTCGTTGGCTCCTTTTGTGGCGCCTACTGTGAGCATGTGATTTTTACTCGCCATATCGTCCTATAAAAATCTCAATAAATCAATTAATTTTATGAATTTTTGTTTGATTTTCAGTGATTAATTGTCAAATATTTGTATTTTTTGGCATATCCATAATTCATCTTTTAAAATTGTTAAAAATTGCATCACTATTATCAAAGAATTATAAAGTTATAATTAACTAAATAATAGACGAATGATGGTTATTTAATGTAATGTAGTTTTAATAACTAATTACTAAAATTAATTATTTTTATTCAATAAATCATAGATTAATTAGGAATATAAAATTGGTCGTTTTATTCTTGATTAATCTGTAAATAGATGAAAAATAAGGTCTAAATTAATTACTACATTTTTTGGATTAAATTAGATTTTTTAACTTAATTAGTTTAATTAGTTAAGAAAGCCAAAATCGGACCTGTGCCAAAAAATAACCATGCCCAATCCCTATCTCTATACACTCAAACAACCCACCCCAAATCCCATAGCCCACAACCTGCCTGACCCATCCATTACCCAGACGACCCTGTTTCAGAATAAGTGAACTAATGCCATTCATTGATCTTCCCAGATCCAACAGCTGGGAACTAATTACGCGTTAGTATATATATGTCCAAACTAAACCCCACCCCCCTGTCCGTCTCTCTCACATCTCTCTAAAACACCAAACCCTATCCGCCACCCTCCGCCAGTCGGAAATCGCCTCCGGCGGCGGAGCTTCACCCAATCCAGACCAAATTCTTACCATACAATCACCATCGTCCCCTCTATCACCTCTCGTTGCTAGTTTCCCTAAAAAACCAATCAATTTGCGTCAAATTCAGATCTAAGAATCTGAAAACCCTAAAATTACTCCCCAGTGGACTTAGAGACACTCAATGGCTCGGACCTTCATGGGTCGATTGCTCTTGACTAGGGCAACTGATTCATGAGGGTTTGATTCATTTTCAAACCCTACCGGGGTCCGGCCAAGGTCCGACAACTTCCTTTTTCCGGCCAAACCCATCAAATGGGTATTTTCCCCACCCTTTTCCTCTTCTTCTGTTTGTTTCTTCTTTTGTGGTTATTTGTTATCTCGTTTTACTAAAACTATGAATAGGGTTGTATAATCACCCCTCTCTTAGGCTAGTTTTCTTGTTCTATTACTACTCGTGCTTGTTTAGTCTTGTTTCTTTGTGATTGATCTAGGTTCTTTTAGCAATCATATGAGTGTTCTTGTCTCGTGTGTTTGAATCCGCACAATAGTTTAATTGTGTTTTTTATTATGTGAGTCTTGATTAATCAATTTAGGAATTCTTGTGGTAAAAGTTTCTGGATTTCATTCTTTTTAAGACCAAATCTCATGTCAATCATTTATTTTAGTTTGTTTCAGTAATTTCATTTCTTTCTTTTTCTTTCTCTCTTTTTGTTTTCTTCGTCCATCCTTGCTCATTGTTGACTGTTACTATCCTGCTCTAGATTGACTAAGAAGAATCTAAAATGACAATTCTATTTAATCTTGATTAGAACAGTGATATCCTATATTGCGATTTGAATTAGATGATTGAACTGAAACTAAATAATAATTAGAACAGTGTTATCATGTTATTGTAATTAGAACTGTGGTCGAATTTACCTATCTAGATAATAATTTGGAATTGTTTTTGTGTTGATTAAACTGAAATTTGATCACCGCCTTGCTTTGCTTTGATTGTTGATTCTGTTTAGTGTTAAGTGAATATCAATTTATGATTCCTTCCTAATTATGTCATGCATAAGAGCTATTAGCTCTTTTAGGATTATTACTAGTTAGTCTAAACCAGTGCAGGGCCATGAATTAACATAGTTCAAATCCTAAACTCAAGGCTGCCCTAATCAATGATAACCTCTTAAAATACACTTGTTTAACTAGATTAACCTAGTCTAATAGTCTCTTGAACAACTAACTAAGTCCTAAAATCTGCCCAAGGTAATTAATTTAGGACTAATTAACTAAAACAAATCATTTAACCTAGGCTTGATAATTAGTTAAATTTCTGATTATGGTAAGTGAGTTTGACTTAATTAAACTAAATCAGTTAACTTAATTTAAGGATTCAAAACTAATTGGTTTACTTTAATTAATTGACTTAAACATAAGTAAGTAGTATGAAAGCTAACTCTAGGCATTTAATCAATTAACCTTTAATTAATTAACTCAACCTTAGTTAAGAACAACTAGTTGTCATCTAAAGGGCATAACTAGTGTCAGTTAACTATAGTTAAATGATAACCCAAGTAAGTAACCCTGGTTACCTAATGGTAAATATAGGGGCTTCAAAGGGGTACATGAGGAAATATATATTAGGAAATCACATTTTTAAGGATAAAAAGGTCTTTTCTAAAGTAGGAAATTTCTAGAAGAGGGGCAGTTGTCCCAAAGATAAGAATAACAGCTGCCCTATATACTATTTCAGACTTTTGGATGAGGAATATGCTTAAGCATATCCCATCCTTGAGCTCCCTATAAATAGACTTTCTTTCTACATATTCTGGACTTTTTTTTTTTGGGAACAAAAAAGGCCCCTGCTGAAAATCTGGATACAAAAATTTCATATACACACACACAGTAGAAATACTATACTGAAAGAACACTCGATTAGGTATAGAAATATCTGAAAAATTTAGTTTTCTTCAGTCTTGGCATTCTTGAACTTGGGTGGTAGCTGACTGGGTTTTTAAGAGTTTATCTAGTTGAAATCTGTTTTCTTGCTGGTCTTGCTTCAATTTCTGGATTTCAAAGCTCTCGCTATCTGAGTTTCTCTACTGCTGGTTTTGTTTCCTGTTAGTTGCTATGTTGATCTCCAGTTTTTTAGCATTTGGCCTTTATTTGGTCAAATTTCTTTTTCTTTACTTTTAAAAAGGTATGTATTAACTCATCCTTTCTTAGTGAAATTTCTTGAACTGGAATCTTCTTCATCTTCCCCCTGCTTAAACTAGTTGACATTGATGAATGAGGTTATCTCTTCTACTTTATGTAAATGTGACTGTATAGATGTTTATTAGCATATTAACGAACATGTGAACGTGATAAATACTGTTTTGTTGTTGGTATTTCTTTGTTGAAATATTCTGTATATTTCAAGCCAAATGTATATAAATATGGTAAATACTCATAGTTCTATATTTAAAAATAAGGCTGCACTAAAGTGTAGAATTTGATCTTCTCTATGGTCAGGTTCTCTCTATAAGTGTGCAGAAAATATGCTTTCAATTGAGTCTCTTTGGTCAATAAAGAGATTCAACAAGCAAATCTCTAGATATGCTAGTATTAGCACTAGGGTAGATGTCAGGTCAAATTCACCCCATAATGGTGCACAAACAGTAATATAGTTCGCTGAAATTTACCCTTCAAAGGGTATAAAGCATGTAGTTAAGAAGGCCTTTAGAGCAAAGAATCTGAGTCCATAAATGGTCTGATTCATTCTCTAAAAAGGCCAAGAATAGTCAAAGTATTCAAATGAATACTTGCTGAAATATGGATATGACTGTAAGGGTCAAAAAGGGTGGCATCATTAGAATGAATCTGACCCCTTCCATGTTAGATTCCTTTCAGCAAATGCACAAGATTTTCGTTTTTGGTATTATAAAATCTCACATCAATAGAGTTAAGTCTGACCCCCGTCATGGTCAGATTTGCCCTAATAAATGCATTGTACATCTATATTGAGATGATTGGAAATTATAAAAGAAGAGCTACAAGTGCAAAGTATCCGGATGAGGAGCAACCCATTAGGATTTTTCTTTAGCTCCTTCTTTGATATTCAAAACTGTATTCTCACAGGAGTTGTATTTTTATTTCTGCAAAAAGAAAAACTGTAATTGTTCATTTTTGCATTCTGGGACTTTGTAATCTTAGATGGGATTGTATATTCATTTTCAGCCCTTTTAGTATATAATGTTCATGCTGATCTCTAAGGCAATCTCTTGGAATTTCTAATCTAGTCCTAATATAAGAAGTAATACAGTGCAGATAGGTGTGTAATCAAAAGAAGAACTTGTATTTTCTTAAATCATCCTGCATGAAATTTTGAATGAATATTTACTGGATTTTTTAGAAAGCATTCTTTTCAAAAATCAGTCGTTTTCAATACAAGTAGAAATTAGTAAGATTATTTCCAGTTCATTTCATATCTCGAAAATGTCTTCTGAAAATCAACATGGGAACACTTCGAATACGTTCTGATTTTAGAAACACGGGACTAGGTTATTATTAATAAATCTGCCTTTGTTTATGTTATTTCAGAAATTACAAAGGCCCAGGAAATAAAGTGATTCTAGCTTACAAATTCAAAGCAGAAAATCAATAGATAATGTGTTTTATATGGTCGTGCATATATGATGTGTTTCTTAATGAACATAGTTGATACCATTTAGCATATTAGAGTGTAAAAACCTTTAAGATTTGATGGAGAACAAAATTTGCCAACTAGTATTCCTCTTGCAAAAAATAGTCACAATTAGGATGGCCCAAGGGGTTACAAAATGGGTTAAATGAGGCCATAGCCCATAAAACTCTGTCTTTAGACTAATGTACACCATTTTTAGATGATATTATAGGTAAGATGTTACTTTTGGTTCGAAATTTGATATAAATCGATCTTGACCTCAAAAATTACCTTAAACTACATTCGTGAGTGGCAACTCTTGCCCCCGACCCTCAACTCCAAACAACTAATAAAAATGCACATAGCAATTACGAGTGCATTTCATGTGACATGTTTGCCATGTGTTCAAAAACAACAAGTGCACGCCATCGTGACTTATCTAAGATAAACCCATAAACTTCTTAATTGATCTTAAAACTAAAACGCCCTTTCAAAAAAATAGAAAATTAGAGAATAATTGAATATCACCTCAAATAGGAATTTTTAATCGTCATGACCATAGTTATGACCATATAATCTATGCTCGGGTGCGACAACTCATGTCCCCGTCTTCAACTTCAAATTTTAATAAAAATCACATGTTGTAATTGCGGGTGCATTTCATGTGGCGCAGTTATAATGTGTCCAAAAACAAACAAGTGTACGCCATCGTGACTTGTTTCAAGATAAATCCATAAATATTAAAAGCGGATAAAAAGTGAAAAAGGATAAAAAGCACAATAGGTTTAAAATATGTAAATAATTATATAATTAGGCCAAATATTAATAGTTAAGCGACCGTGCTAGAACCACGGAACTCGGGCATGCCTAACACCTTCTCCCAGGTTAACATAATTCCTTACTCGGATTTCTGGTCGCAGACAACTTAAAAAAGAGTCTAAATTTCCTCGGTTTGGGATTTCAATAAACGGTGTCCCGGAACATCGTCAAAAATCTGGGTGTCGACTCTGAAAACTAAAATAATCCCAAATCCGAACAATGTCACTTAAAGTGGAAAAACTCCCTTATTACCCTTATCGGTGAAAAAGGAGGTGTGACAGCTCTGGCGACTCTGCTGGAGATGTAAACCCAGAATCTCTGGTTCAGGGTTCAAGAATTCGAGCTTAGAATAGACTGTTTTATGTGGCTTTATTATCTGATTTTTACGTGTTTAAACCTAACGTGCTAAATGTCACTTTTTACCGCTTCGATGTTATCTGAACTGTATATAAACTGTGCCGAAACCCTTCTTCTCTCTAAGTCATCTAAATCATCTGGGAAGTGTGCACTTCGTGTGACTTCTTTTCTGTTAGAGTCATATCCAAATTTTAGAACGAAGTACGGATAAGTTGCAAAGCCGGTGAAGCTTCTGTATTCCCGGTACGCTGCCCCGACCTCGGCTCGAGTTGTCCGCTCGGGTAAGCCTGATCTAGAACAAAACCCCAGGTTTAAACCCAGAATAACAAAACCTCATGTCGGATCCCTAGTAGGAATGCTTATCTGCATCATGTGCATTTGACTTAGGGGGCTCAACACAGGGGTTGAGTCCGTCTAGGACAGGTGTACCCGAAATGAAAGACTACCCTGATGCATCTTACTTGTTACGTATGCATTTATTTGTCTCAACTTGTGTATTGACCAGCTAAAACAAAAAATGAACAGAAAAACCAAGAGTGAGGTAGAATAGAGAATTCACCCTATTTTGAAAATCCTCGTATTTATCCCAAAACTCTGCCAAAATGTCTGGAAAAAAAAGAATAAAAAATAAAAAAAAATATAAAACAAAATGAGTGAGTGTGTATTTTTAATCAGTCAGGATTTTCCCGAACTACGCATTGTTTGATTCTCACGGGTGTGGTATACGTAGGCAACCCTCATCGGGTCCAACTCCATTTTTCAAAATCAAAAGGATATAGCCCTAAATAAAATTAGGTGACGCCATTATAGCCTGATCGCCGGAGTGGGGCGCCGGAAGGCCCTTTTTGCAAAAGTGGCCGCCTATGTTTTGTCTTTGAATTTCGACCCAATTTGCGAACACAACCTTAAATGACCGTATTCGCAAAGGTGGTCCATTTTTCTTATTACAAAAACCTTTGCCAAAATGACACTTTTCAAAAAAAAAATTCTGTGGTTTTAATCAAAAACGAATGTGCAGGATGAATACAGTTGAAAACATCCCCTTTTCAGTCGAGGAATCCCTCTAGGACTCCATATGTGGTGGAGCAACTTGGGGGAAACCAGTAGAAAGTCGGTTATGAAAGCTTTAGGGGGACTTACTGGTCTTTTAAAGATCAAGCCAAGGTTGGACATCGTCGAGGCTCTAGTACAGTTTTGGGATCCTGCCCACAACGTGTTCCACTTTTCAGACTTTTTGCCCACGCTAGAGGAAATAGAAGGGTATGCTGGTCTCAACGACAATCTCAAAAGTCGGTACCTAGTGGCACCCAGGACGGTGCCTCCCCACAAGTTTTTGGATCTTTTGAACATTAGCCGAGACGTCCAAGACCCACACTTGTCTGAAGGTTTTTGCACTTTCTATTTTCTTTACAAACGTTATGGAGATCCCCAGGGTTATGAGGCTAACAACACTGGTCTAACTCACAAAGATCAGGCTAAATGGGAAGCCTGTCGGGGGTTAGCTTTTGTGGTAGCATTCTTGGTCACGTTGATTTGCCCAAGAAGTGAAGGATGCATAGACATCGGGCTTGTGGGAATAGCAGACTTCATGATGAAAAAGTCCAATGGCACACTTATACCAATGGTCTTAGCCGAGATTTACCGTGCTATGACAATTTGCCAATCTGGGGAAAAATTCTTTGAGGGGTGCAACCTGTTCCTACAAATCTGGCTGATCGAGCACCTCTGTCACCGCCCATGCTACATGAACTACGGTTTAACCAGTTTGAATTGCATCGAGTAACATAGTACTCGGGTAAAAGGCCACCAATTTCCCGAAGGCACGGAAGCCTGGCACTCATACTTGAGCTCACTGACAACCAACCAAATCGAGTGGACGTTCAGGTGGCTCCCTCTCAGCGAGGTTATCAATATGTCTGCTGAGGTTTGCTATCTCCTGTTAATGGGCCTGCAAAGCATTCAGCCATATGCCCCGTACCGGGTCTTGCGCCAGTTGGGGAGACAACAGGGTATTCCCCATGACGAGGAATTAAGCCAACAAGCCATTGAGTTATGCCCAAGAGCTGCATTTCCTGAAGGCAGGGTCCGTCAAATCTAGAATAAGTGCAAGTTTTTAGAACCTCA
Organism: Nicotiana knightiana; assembly: GCA_005239525.1. Lineage (NCBI taxonomy): Eukaryota > Viridiplantae > Streptophyta > Magnoliopsida > Solanales > Solanaceae > Nicotiana > Nicotiana knightiana. Next base: position 3,771 of record ML388055.1, on the reverse strand, counting down.
AACTCGGGTGAGAGACTTATCCAAAGGGGAAGTGGATCCCGCCTACACCTCTTGGTATGGCGTAAGAGGCAGGGAGCATCAAGAGCAAGAACGACCAGCAAAGAGACCCCACGTACAACAATTCACCGAGCAAACTCAAGAGCATTGGGCTTGGTTAGAAAAGGAGAACAGCTACCGAGCCACCATAAGCAAGTTGGAGGGCCAGGTCAGGGAAATCAAGATCGAAAACATTCTACATACTGCCTCAATTGAAGGGGAGAAAAATAGATTAGCCCAAGAAAGTGAAGTCCTCCGGGCCAAGATACAGGAACTGAAAATAGCTGCTGAGAACCCAGAGAGAAGCAGAACTGATGAGAGGCTTATCAACAGCCTGAGGCATAAAGTATGCAGCTATGGGAATGATTTAGACAAAGCTGAAGAAGAACTAGCCGAAGTTCGGGAAAGATTAACAAGAAGTGAAGAAGAAAGAACAGAGTTTGTCCAAAGACTAAAAAGGAAATATGACCAGGAAATCATGGGTTTGAAGGAAAAATTGGCCGCCCTCGAGAACGAAATGGCCAAACAGGCAAAAAGGTTTAAAACAGAGAGGGAATAGTGCTATGCCATGATGGCTTGGTTAGAAAAAGAGTTGCAACAATGGCAAGAACAGAGTCACAAAGACGCCCAAACTTTAGAGGCGAGATCCCAACAAATCGGGCGCCTGCTTCAAGAGAAGGGTATTATCAGGAGAAGGGTCCAAGAGATAGCTGACTACATCGTCACCAGATGTCAGGAATGCGAAGATATGACTTGGACCACTTTCTTCTCAGCAGTTATGATCTTCGTCCACAAGATAATGGACGACCTTTACCGCTTCCATCAAGACATAGCACGCAGGCCCGTGGCAAGGCCGAATGATGCCCCACCGGCCCCTAGAGAAACGGAAGCACTAATGTATTCTTGATATTTTTCGAGTCTTTATTTCACTTTTCTAGTCGTAGTCATGTCTTGAGTCCACAGAAGTTTTTATATTTTAGAAAATATATGTCAAGTCTGTTTTGCAAACTCTGTAATTCCAAAAATGGGCTGCAGTTTTCTGTAATCAAAATTGTTTTATTTAATGAATGGAAATTTTAGAATGAAGCTTTTAGAAAGAAAAAAAAAATATGCGTTTCTTTGGGTTTTGCTAGCATGAACTACGTGATGATCTGATTCACGCGGCGCCGTGATACGTAGGCAATCCATATTGGATTTGATCATAACCATAAGAGAGGGAACCGAGCGAGGAATAAAAAAGAGGAAGCAATAACAAAGGAAGAGCAAGAATGATAAAAAGAAAAACAAACCAAGAGATAAATCCGGGATGAAGTACACAACTATTGCAAAAACATATAGAAAAGCATTTAAATTGATCAGGTGCATTGCATACCCCGTACGTGCGATTACCTATGTGATAAATGTTTCAACCTAACGTTTTGTTGGTTCAATCTTAAGGTATTTTAAGGTGGTTGGTTTTGCGGTAACCTGGCTTCCCATCCTTACTTCACTAGATCAAAAGGGAGCATAGAAATGACATCTGAAAGTCACCTGCCAATCGTCAACTCTTCCGTGGAAGACCTAAATCCAGCCATCCCAACATCTGAGTCCGCAACAGCTGAAGAGAACAGGACTCTGCGTTGCCGCATGCTGGAAATGTGGGACGCATGGTCCAATGGTAGGGAACCGCCCAGTACCATCACGGGTTTCCCAGAGATAATCCCCAGGGCAGGAGGGACGTCCAACATCCCCATAAGCTACCCAGCCACGCCATTTGGATATCCAACTATGTCGGTTCACTTTCCCGGAAGGCCTTCTGAAGTTCGCCCCCAGGATATGTTTTCTGGTATGTCTTCCAACATTTTAACCGCACCACCAATCTCTGCCACGGCCCCACCAACTATCTCCGGGCCAAGTTTCGAGCCGCCAGCATTCACATTCCAAACACCATCCGTCCATCAGGATACCGCTCATGCTACTCCCAACGCATATCCTCAACAAATGTATCCTGAGTTCACTTTGGGACAGGATAAGAAAAGCTTCGAGAATGAAGAAATAACTCGAAAAATGAAGAGTATTGAATAGAGCCTCAAAAATATACAGGGGTTGAGCGGGCAGAAAAGTGTATCCTACGTGGACTTTTGCGTGTTCCTACACGTCCATCTGCCTCTCAGGTTCAAAACTCCCAAGTTCAAAAAATATGACGGACATGGAGACCCCATAGCCCATCTGAAAAGGTACTGCAACCAGCTCAGGGGAGCAGGTGGGAAGGAGGAACTTCTCATGGCATATTTTGGAGAAAGCTTGACGGGGATTGCATCAGAATGGTACACGGACCAGGATATATCCCGCTGGAACATATGGGATGACTTAGCACGGGACTTTGTCCAGAAATTACAATACAATGTGGACATCGCTCCCGATAGGGAACTCACTATCCAATCTCAAAAATAAACCCTCAGAGAGTTTCAGAGAGTACGCCATCAAATGGCGCAAGCAAGCCTCCAGGGTCAAACCTCCTATGGATGAGGTTGAAATTGTCAGCGTTTTTCTACAAGCACGGGAAGCTTATTACTTCCAAATTATGATGTCTACCATGGGCAAACCATTCGCGAAAGCAATTAAAATCGGAAAAATGGTGGAGAATGGGCTAAAAACTGGTCGTATCCTGAGCCAATCTGCCATAAGAGCAACCTCTCAGGCCATCCAAAGCGGATCCGGGGTTGCAGCCAACAGGAAAAAGAAAGAAGAAGGGGTCATGATGGTTTCCGATGTCAGGAAGCCTCGATAATACCCACGCCTATTTCCCAAATCTTCCCAACTGATGCGAGACTAAATTGCATAGTTTAACATGTGATATACCTTACATTTTATGCGCATTAATGATAAAATTACACTTGTTATGTGCTTAATGGAGTTTATTTCATGTGTAGGTGAAGTGGAGATGGAAATAGAGCTAAAAGGATGCCAATACGTCAAAAAATACGCGAAAGGAGACACCCGGGCGATAGCCGGGGGACAGAGCCAAACAGCCTGACCCTGCCTGGCGTTAGCCAGGCGTTTGGGCTGAAACGCCAGCCCTAGCCTGGCGTTAGCCAGGAGTTTGGGTCCAAACTCCAGGGTCCCCAGTCAGCCAGAAACCGAGTTTTGACGGGTTTAAGTATTTTCTAATTGAAATAGAAGTCTNTGATGCGAGACTAAATTGCATAGTTTAACATGTGATATACCTTACATTTTATGCGCATTAATGATAAAATTACACTTGTTATGTGCTTAATGGAGTTTATTTCATGTGTAGGTGAAGTGGATATGGAAACGGAGCTAAAAGGATGCAAATACGTCGAAAAATACGCGAAAGGAGACACCCGGGCGATAGCCGGGCGACAGAGCCAAACAGCCTGACCCTGTCTGGCGTTAGCCAGGCGTTTGGGCTGAAACGCCAGCCCTACCCTGGCGTTAACCAGGCGTTTGGACTGAAACGCCAGCCGTAGCCTGGCGTTAGCCAGGCGTTTGGGTCCAAACGCCAGGGTCCCCAGTCAGCCAGAAACCGAGTTTTGACGGGTTTAAGTATTTTCTAATTGAAATAGAAGTCTCCTACACGTTTAGGGTTTATCCTAAACATATAAATCGACCCAAAAACATAACATTGGGGAGGATTATTGATCATTGAAGGGGATTGATGTGGAGGAACATACCACGCTTGAAAGAGGATTCTACTTAGTTTTTCTTCTCTTCTCTTCCTTTAATTTCATAGTT
>ML388053.1:0-24891 GCA_005239525.1 Nicotiana knightiana | reverse complement strand
TTGAGACAACTTTTCGCACTGTATTTTGGGATAACTCCTGTTTACGAAAACTTTGTCATTTAAAAGCTTTTGATTTATCTTTCTGTAAAATATTGGAAGTATTTTAAAAATATCGACTTGGCTAGTATCATCGATAGACGCCATCACGATATATTAGGATTTTGGATCGTGACAATTTATCATGATCTGCCTTTGACAGTTCGAAGTCAGAGGGAGTTACTAAGTCTGTATTAGTAAAAGAAATTAATACTAATCCAGTAAATACATCCTATATGGCTAGAGTAATTATTGTTCAAATAAGATAACAGAAGCCCTTGACACAAACACACATGCAGAGATACAGTTTCATGTGTTTATCAGCATAAAGTATAAGCCTCTATGTACATCAAATGAATTATAACTAGAATTTTTTAACCAATGGGAACAGGTTAATTTTCGCCTTTTTAACGATGGGGCCACCACAAATTATCTTTACAAACTTCAAAAATTTTAGTCGTTGATACAATATATATATATATNGAAAAGACCCATTTTGTGGAGTTATTTTCTTAATTAGTGGCGGTTTTTGAAAATGTTATGGTTACAAGTGCCACGAGCAATTTTGTGACGATTTTTTAAACCCCACGACAACCCTGACAAAATGAATTTTAAATTTAATACTGTCTTTTCAAGACATCTAACCTCCATAATTTGATCCCAATGTTTTCTAGAAAAACTAATTAGTGGCAGTTAATTATTGCCACAATACTTTTGTTTATTGAAGTAACATTTTCTATTTGAATATATTAACTGTAACATTAGTTCAACAATTTTATTGAATAACCTTTATTCTTACGTAAATCAAATTCCATTACAAAGAGCGATATTAACAAACCAGCTCAATGTTTATTAACCACAACAGTAACTTAAACATCTCTCTCTATATATATATAGTGCTATTTATCTTTTGGGTTGGGGGACATATGTTTCTTGGATTTCTATTAAATTGGTATTACAACCTCATCATTACCCATTGTCTTCATATTAGTCTTAGAAACATCTTCAACATAGACAATATCTGAATATATTTTGGGTTAGACTTCACAACTCATTTAATTTGCAGTTTAATTAATTCATAAGCCACATGTTAATTTGAGTTCTGTAATTTGGGGAAATAGTAGGATACCATACTTCCGGCACCAATTTCAGTTGCCCGGCTCTCCTCATCCAGCTATAGCTTCCATGATGGACCGAAGTCCGGTCAACTATGGACTACCTCTGTCGCCTGAGCAGGCTCATTCTGGTAGTGGTACATCAGCTGCCGGCTTATCACTACCATTATGGCTTCAGGAGGAATTGATTGTAAGAAAAATGGCTCCCGTCATTCGTCTTGAACTTAATATCCTGAAGCTTACATAACTATGTTTACATGGCCATGCAGCCAAAGTTTCTTGTGGACTTTTAATGTTTTCATTGCTACCTAAACATTGTATTAATAATTATGCGAACTAGGTTTAATTAGTTGCATTTTGAAAATTGCTTTTACGCTTGCTGTTTTCAAATTACTTGTATTTTTCAATGAGTATAAGTTGAATGCATGGCCAGTGTATGTTTTGTGCATTGTTAGTGTATGTTTTATGCAGTAATAGTGCAGATTTTTTGCACTGGTCTTATATCTTTATAAGCCACATATATGATTAACTAGAAATGGAAGCCCGTGCAATGCACGGGCCCAGTAACAAGCTTCAAAAATTGGGTAATATCAGTAAATTATTTAAGATGGTCTTTTAAAGAGATTTAGTGACAGTTTACAGCCTCCATGATATGATCTCAATGTTTTTTAAAAAATTAATTAGTGGAAGTTAATTACTGCCACAATACTTTTATTTATTGAAATTTCTTTTTATTTTCAAAAATTTTAATTGTCGCATCTATAACCAGGGGCGGGAGCTAGACTGACGAGAACGGGTTCGGCCGAACCCAATAACTTTTGTTCGAACTCTGTATTTATGTTTAAAAATTTTATTGAATATGCACAAATTATTAATTTAGAACTCAATCACGTAAAGCGATTAAAATTCAGAATCCATAAACTTGAAACCCTTGCTCTGTTTCTGCCTATAACGTAAATCAAATTCCATTACAAATAGCCATAGTAACAAACCAGCTCAATGTTTATTAACCACAACAGTAACTTAAACATTACTCTATATATATACGGCAACAGCTTAATGTCGTTTTGCATCACATTAAAAAATACCTCCCCTATTTATCCTCCTAAATTTCCTGTTTGTGTCAATCTTTATATAATTTTCAGTAATAACTTTTAAGAATTTATTTCACAAATTAAGTAATATTGCTGATTTTACATGAGTAAAGTGCATCTAGCAAAGCAGTGCAAAGCTATATACATTAATAAACTCTGCCATCCTGTTAGCACACTTAATCTCACATCATTTCGGTTGAATATTTGGATCAAATTTAGCTTGTTCTCTTTGATTCATTAAGTTGTTAGTAAGTAGAATATACTATAATTTGCCCATATAAGCTGAGATTTTAAACTTTATAGTTTGCCCATATAAATTATTCATAGTGTTTACCTCGAAAATACGAGTAATAATTAAATTTGATTTATGATTTTAAAGATATGTGATCTAGTTGAATATCAATTAATAATCAAGAAGTATAACGTATAAATGAAGGAAATGAGTAAATCAAACCAGTGTTGCTAGGCAGTATCAACCTCGACCTTAGTGACATCGAGATGGATCAAGAACAATAAAGCAAGAATAATAAAGCTAAAGAACAATTCTGATGAACAATGAGCGAAAAAGTAAGAGAGTATATTCTTTGCCTGATTAGATGATGTCTACAAATGATTGGAGTCCCCTTTATATAATAGGGGAACCTAAATAAGGTACATTTCTATTTACAGTAAAGAATCTTATTGGGACAGATGTCCAACCGCCTAGTACGAATTCGTATAAATCGATTCCGGAATTTACGTCGTGATCTTAGGGACGTAGTAGGAATCTTGCTCATTTTGTTACAAATTCATAACGGCATTATCTCGAGGCCAGTCACATAAGGCTCTGACGTTCCTCGAACACATGGTTCTTCGAGCCTCGTATTCTGTCGTTGAGCTCGGTCTTGGTCCCTCGAGCTCGAACTCGATCCATCCCAAACTCGGGCTTAACGCGACCCCTCAAGCCCGAGAAATTGGGCATACTTGATTTTGACCGTATACAGATAGTCCCCGCATTTCTTGGAATAAGATGATAAGAAACGATTTGAATCTCGAGTTTCCGAAGTCCCTGATAATGACATCATCCCCATGACGTAAGCGTTGAAGTGACCGAAATGTCCCATCGGTCCGCTTCCCAGAACATTAAATGTGCGTCAGTGCTGGTCGGCCACTAGAGCCACCGAACAGTCGCCGACTTTTCTATAAATATCCGGGTGTTTGCCTTGTTGAGAATTTTTCTTCCATTTGCGCCGCCTTTGATTTCTTCTTCTATATATTTTCTCCTCTTCCGCCACCAGTTCTCCGCTTCCTAAACGCTAAAAACCGTTAAATCTTATCTCATTTCGCCTATCTCGACCAGAATCAATGGCTAAAACATCTAAATTTGTTCTTCAAAAAGAGGGAACTTCCTCTTCTTCCTCCCGTCCGGCCGTTGGTAGCGCACCGACCCTTCACGAGATCGTTCCTTGTGGTTGCACTTTAAAGAAGGACTTCACTGTCAAAAATCAACCCGATGTTCCCCGTCGATGTGAGCATGCCTCGAGGTATACCTGTTTGATATCGAAAAGCCACAGTGATACTCTGAAGAAGGATTGTGGTTGGGGGGAAGAGGTCGTGGTACATATCCCCGCCCAAGACAAGGACATTACTAACCGGGTGGAGGGGTTTTTAAGTGTGTACACTTACCCCTTCATGTTGGGTCCCCTTGATCCAATAGTGTATGATTTCTGCAAAAAGTACCAAGTTACCCTTGGCCAGATCCATTCGTCTTTCTGGCGCATTGAGGTAATGCTTCGATACATTACCAGCAAAGCCGAGGGGCTCGAGCATACCCTTAGCCATCTTATTTGTTTGTACCGGCCTTAACTTTTCCGAGGATTGATTAACTTGCAACACCGATCACCAAATCTTTCTTCGCCAGTAATGACGAGGATATAGATTGAGGATGAATGAGCCGGTTCATCCGAGTTAGGACCATCGATGTCATCCCCAAAGAGAAAACGTCGTTCCCCGAGATGTGGAACTTCGACCGTAAGTGGAGCCCATTTCTTTTAGCAAATTTCTGCACTCTTACTATACTTTGACTAACATTCTTTCCTATATTTGAAGCGGTCCCTTGGATGCCCCAAGCGATCCCCGATCTTGAGGATTGGGTCCGAAAGCTAGCTACCACTGCAACGTATGATCTTTGCAAGTGGCGTGACCTGTCGAAGGGCAAGTGGGAAGCCAAACACCATGATAAGATCTCTAATATTTTCTCCTTATCGGGGAATGCTTCATTTCTGACACTTGGCTTTTATTAATGAAGGCATTGGAGATTTCTCTGAGATGAGGCCGGCTCCTCCTAGGGAGAATGTCAAATCTCTGACCCCGAAACCGAAAAAGGACAATAAGAGGAAAAGGCCTTCGAAGCTCGAAGATCCTCAAATCAAAGCGGTGCCTACTCGGAGGTGCAAGAATAATGTCATCCCGGTGGATATAGATTCGGTCCACCAGTTAATTGAGGAGGACGACGATGAGGGCGAGGTTTCGGCTTTAATGACTCGAACAAAGAAACCAGTCAAACCTGCCAAGCCCTCCAAGCCAGAGGTTACAAACCAAGGTGAGGAGACCTCGAAGAACAAAGCTCCTGAATCGCCCGAGGTGATAATTGTTCCGCATCCCCCGACGAGTACTACAAAGAAAACAAGCTCTGAGATACCCACGACCGAACATAGCGCCTCGGGTGACCTGCTCGGGGCCATGACAATCGGTCCTTCTTCATCATTACCGGCCTACTCCGAAGAGGCGATAAGGGATGCTCAGGCCTTGAAAACACCCATGTTAGGTGGAGTCCCTAGTGAGGATGATCCTTTCCAGGGTTGTTTCACTGGGGTCGATGATGCCAATCTTATCGATGCGTCCTCGACCTTCGAAGAGGCCCAATGTATCTTCTCTAAGGTAAGCCCCATTTCTTAATGCTGCAACTCTTTCTATGTTGAAATTTTCCTTGCTTTCACTGATCTCTCTTTTTCTTTGTAGGATTTTATCAAGTTCAAGGCCGAGCTGAGCCAATGTGAGGCCGAGCTGAACAAATCATTGGCTGAAGAGAAGGCCCTGAGGCTTCTTTGTGATAAAAAGAAGGAGGGGCTTAGAAACCTTCAGACGGAGTTGACCAAGGCTCGAGAATACGAGGACGAGCTGGAGAAGCAGGTAACTAACATTTTGAAAGAGTATGGCATTCTCCTCCTAACTTCGAAAGTTAATACTATGATGTCTCAGCTGCAGTAGAAGGTGGAGATGCTGGGGCAACTTTGAGGCAAGGTTGGTCGGGTCAATGCCGAGTGCAACCAGTGGAAATAAAAGATGGACCTCCAGGCTGCAGCGAAGGAAGCTGCACTGTCATAGCTAGCTTCTGCAGAGATTCATCTTCGGAATGCCAAAGAGAGCAGTTCGTTCGAGACAGAAAAAATTGCTGAGCTCGAGGCCAAACTTGCCAAGGTCAAAGCCGAAGTGACTGAAGCCAAGGCCAAGGCCCAGAAGATTCAGGTTACGGCTGATAAAACCATTGTCTTATAGTTGAAGGACACCGAAGCAACTCAAATGGAGCTGAGAGAAGCTGTTGCTTGAGAAAAATGAAGCAACGACTATCCCAGGTGCCGATCTCAGAGGGAGACTCTCGAGGAAGTACATACTAGGGGCTTCGATCTATACGAGGAGATAGCCCAAGCCAAGGCGGATAAAGCTGATGCCTGATTCCTTGTTTCTTCAGATGGTGATGATGATGCTGAAGGCAGCCAAGGCGGGTCCGAGGATGAGGAGGCGGCCGAAGAAGAGACTACTCCTAATGGAGAAGCTGCCTCCGAGGGGGAAGTAGTTCTAGGAGAAAAGGCTGCCCACGAAGGGGTGATGCTCCTTCGGTCTAGATAGGATTTTTCTTTTCTTTTTTGTATTTTTCTTTTCTGTTGAACCTTTGTACATATCACCTTTTGAATATATAAGAGAAATTTCCCTGAATGTTTCATTCGTATTTTTTCCTTTACAATTTCTTGTACTATTTTCTTTGAAGTTATCGCGGCTGGGCTTAAGCAAGATTCGAACCTTTAGGATATATATACCTTTAATGTCGATTGGTGATATGTCGAGCCACAGACAAAAAATATATTTTTGGGCTCGAGGTGATCGATCCCTGGGTTTGGACGATCTCGAACTCTTATGCATCGGCCTTTAGACTCTTTTTATCCCTTAGGCTCTTTTATATCAGCCCTTAGGCTCTTTTATATCAATTCTTAGGATCTTTTAGGTCGGCCCTTAGGCTCTTTTATATTGGCCCTTAGGCCCTTTTAGATCGGACCTTAGGCTTTTTTATATCGGCCCTTAGGCTCTTTTAGGTCGGCCCTTCGGCCTATAAGACGGCTATAACTTTTCCCTCTTTTCGGATGAAAGACTTAGTTAAAATTTCTTTATGCCTTAGCATGTGTTTTTTGTACCTGTTGGGTTTTTTGAAGGTTCGATCGATCGAAACCTCCTTTGTAATCTGTTTGTATTACGATAATTGAATACCTCTTGAGGCTTTTTTCGAAGGATGATTTTATCGAAGCCTTTAAATTATTCGAGGGCTGATTTTATCGAAGACCTTTTTGCTTTTGCCAAGGGTAGCCTAGTTTAACTAATTTTTCAACATATTCTAAGGCTTTTAACTTAAGGCGGAAGTCGGACATCTCCGAACCGCGTTATTTCGGCCGTAGCATTTTTTATAGGACCGTAGTCTTTTAATAAGGCCGTAGCCTTTAATATGGTCGTTGCCTTTAATATGGCTGTAACCTTTTTTATATGACCGTAGCCTTTTAATAAGGTCGTAGCCTTTAATATGGTCGTAGCGTTCGGGTATGTCTCTTGGACTTGTTTCCCGATAACCCTTTGATCTTGTCCAAAAGTTTAGCCCCCCAGTATGATGGCCTTGGCCTTTGTGTTGAGGGTTGCCTCTTTGAGGTCTTACGAGTTTAAGTTTGCATAGTTCGAATGTGTTTGACTATCGATGGTAGTCCCTGAGTGGTCGAGATGTACTTGTATCTTGGCTCTTGAGCCTTTTTTCATATAGTATCATAAGTATGGAGTAACAAATTTCTTCAAGACAAGAGATGTTTAAATAGAAAAGGTGCTTCTTTAAATAACTTGTATGTGTGTACATGTTTTGCCTTCGAGGCTCGGTATTCCTATGTGGGTATGGTTCCTTTGACCGTTTGGACCATTACAAAGTTTCCCTGTCGAGGGCTTTTTAAGTGTGAAGTATTTTCTTATTTTCCTCGAAAATATCAGTCCCCGAGGGGTGATGCCCCAAGTATTTGAGGTGTATTGAAAAGAAGCCCAGGATACTGTTGATTTCTCCTTGGGTAGCACATAGTTGTTTCCTCGTTAAAATCCTTTCCGGAAAAACCCATTTGGGATAAATCCCGATCTAAGGGAAAAAGAGTGCAACACATGATTTAAAACCGAAGGTCTTCGAGTTGAAGGATGTCTTGATGTCTTTGGTTAAGCACCTGCAGTGAGTTAGTCTCGAAAACAAATGGAGAAAAGAGAAGATCATACCTTTAGCAATAATATCGTTTTATATGTGATACATTCCAATTGTTTAGAAATTATTCACCTCCCATCGTGATAAGTTTGTAAGATCCCTTTCTAACGACTTTGAACCCTTGGGCGAACTCCACAGGGGCGAATATTTTCTGCAGATGCGGTTTCGCACCTGCGAGTCCTTCTTCGCAGGTGCGACCTCTGGTACACTATGCAATTTCCCCAGGTGCACACTTTCTTCCGCAGATGCGCAACCGCACCTGCGACTTAACCTCCGCAGGTGCGGAAATAGGAAAGTTTCTGCAATTCCAGTGAGCATGCAACAGGGGCTTCCCAGGCCTATTCGGCTTGACTCTTTAGCCCAATTGCAGTGTTTTGAATTTCTTAATATGAATCTGATGCCCTGCTAACATGGTTTCGAATTTTTGTAGGTATTTTGAGCTTTAAATGGATCCAAACATGGCAAACAATCCCCCGTTGAGTCACGAAATTGAAGAAAATGCGGAGGAGAACTCTGATACTTCCAGATTACTTATCCGCCGCATGCCAAAGCTGGTATTATGATGATCTCCTCACAAAGAAACTCATACTTGAGAAAGGGATTGTAATGGACAAATTGGCGGAGCTCCTTCCTGATTTCCATGGCCGTCTAGTTTCAAGCGGCTGGACCTGCTTCATTCCCAATCCATGTAAGGCCAATGAAGAATGGGTGAGACAGTTTTATGCCGATTTGAGGCGGACACACTTCCAGAACCAAGAAATCACTATACGAGGAAAGACTGTGAAATTTGGTGCTGAAGAAATAAATGATTTCTATGGGCTCCCAAATCACCCCCTCGAACTTGTGCAAGGAAAAGACACATGCGAAAATTGTGATTGGCTAGTTGCAAAGCTTTGTCCTCTGGGTCATAGAGTGAACTGGGCAACCAAGAAAAGGGGCATCAAATATGGTGATTTTACTGCTGAAGCAAAGGTTTGGTTATATATCATCGCGAGCAGAGTATCCCCCTCAGGGAATGTGTCTGATGTACCATATGTCAGGGCTTTGATAATTTCTTGCATCCTGGATGACATCCCTGTGAATGTCGGCCACTACATTGTTCGGGAGCTAAAAGAATATGTGCTTCTAGGTGGCACGTCATTGATTTTCCCATCGTTGATTATGGAGTTGTGCCGACATGCACAAGTTGATGAATGGGATGATTATTATTGGATACTGGCAGACAAGCCATTCCACCCATTGAGAGTGACAGGAGCAGGTAGTGTGTTGAAAAGTAAGAAGAGGAAAGTGGAGACTACTGTAGGTGAGTAGTCCTCCTTACAAACTGCTCAGACTGAGGGACCTTTTGCGAGATGAACTCCCAGCTTGTTTCCATTCGGGACGTAGTGTCCAAGCTCCCTAGTGGGCCCTCACACTCCCAGCCTCCGCCCGACTATTTCTCTAGAGATGAGATGCATACTTACTTTGATGCGCAGACTAAGATGGCAGCATCTGTTTCCCAGCTTGATACCACCTGTACCAATTTGGCCAAGGCGCATGTGGACCTTAAGTCAAACTTTGACAAGGAAAAAGAGAAAAACAAAAAGAAAGGAAAACTCTTGATCAAAATGTGGAGAGGAATCAAGGAAAATTCAAGTGGGGAAGACGAGCAATCAGATACCGGTTACTGATGAAGAGGACAGTGAGAAGTACTCTCGTTCATGACAGATGATGATGATGATGATGGTGCTGATGCGGATGCTGATGGCGAGAGTTCTCAGCAGCACTGATTAGCCTTTTCTCTTGCAGTCTGCTAGTCTGATGCAGACATCAGGGAGACCCTCAAACTATGTTTCTTTACTTTTGATATTGTGCAGTGGGGACACTGCAATGTTTTTAGTTGGGGGTGGCTTTAGGAGAATATTGTATCTATACTATGACTTTGTGTATGTACCCTTGCCGGGATTCTTTGTTGTTTATGATATTATGTGCCCTTGCCGGGACTATTTTGTGATATCATGTGCTCTTGCTGAGCTTGGTGTGATTAATCTATTTTTATTTTTCTTTCATTACTTAGTTTCTTTAGTAGCCTTTAGTTTATATTTTTGCTTCTTTAGTATTAGTTGCTTTTATTTTAGTATTCTCTTTAGTAGTTTTGTTCTTTTATTTTTATCTCTGTGGTAGTATTTCCTTGGATTTTCTTATGCTACGGTTCTTTCCCAAGGAACATTTTTGAAGTGAACCGGGTGACTTTTCCCTATGATAGATGTCGTGAAAACTTTCTTAAGGGAATTAGTCTTGCTTTGCTAGGTGGAGACTTTTGGATTATTTGGTACAAACAAAATTAGTCTCTTGTATGTGAAATGTGAATTAAGAATACGCCTCCAAATTTTTATTTTAAATTGAAGAAAAAAAAGAGAAATAAGTTTCATAAGGAAGAATAATTTTTTTTTGGGACTTTTTGGCTCTTTTGGTGACTCTTTGCCCACTAGTTAGCATGATATTGCTCTTTATGCTCTTATTAATATGTGAAATTGATCCGTCTTGATTAGTTCATGTGCCATGTGTTAGTAATTTTATAAATAATTCTTGTATTTACGTCTATCATCTAGAACTTGCGNCATGTGCCATGTGTTAGTAATTTTATAAATATTTCTTTACGTCTATCATCTAGAACTTGCCCGGTTGGTCTTTCAATGCTAATGTAAATTATGTTTGGTTGGAGAGATGACCTTAGGCACTCTTTGTGATATTTGAAAAAACTCTTTAGCCTTTCAAGCCTACCATTTCATAAATATTATCACTAGTTTACCCTATTTAAGCTTTTAACCTTTTCTTTGGCCACCTCATTACAAACCTTTACCCTTTTGTGAAATAATTCCTTCTTTTGAACCCGGCCCTCCTTGAATGTTAAGAATGAGGCTAAAATCCTAAGTTGGGGGTGTTGGCATCAAGTTGAAAATTGGTAAGGTTGTACATTGAGTGTAGGAACATATAACTCTAAGTGTTCATATGAAATTATTGAAGCTCCAAAAGAAAATATTAAAAAAAATAAGAAGACATATGTATGTATATAAATATGTAGCCTTGAGAAATAGTAGGGAGGTATTCAAGGTGGTTCTATGTTGGAAACAAGATGCCAATGAAGGCTATGTGGTTTGAAAAGAAACAAAGTGCAAAAAGAAAGACAAATGTGAGTAGCGTTCAAGGAGGGTGTAGTCACTTGTATCCCAAATGCTTATCCGACCCTTATCCAAACCTACATTACAAGCTTAAAAAAGTCCTTATGGGATCTCCAAGCGAATGTTGTAAAAATAGGTAGCGAATTAAAATAAGGCCAAGCTTATGGCATGATATGTTGTAACACTTGAAACTCTTTGTGAGAGTCTGTCTCTTTGTGAATTTGTCCCTTGTGTTGTTATTGTAAATATGGCTATTTTGGGAGTTTCTTGCTTGTGAGGGCACATGAATTAGGATGGATTGGTGAAATTGATATACCGAAAATTAGTGAGTTGAGCATATGTAGTGGACTAGTGCTTTTGAGTCACCTCTTGAGGCTTGTTCTTGTCACTGGATTATTTTGAAACTCCATTGCACTTCTTGAAGTTGTTTTTAAATGAGGGAGTTATTTGGGAAATATGCACATACTTGAGCCTAATTGTTAGTACCAACCAAATCCATAAGTGTAATGCTTAATTGGAGAATGTGATTTGTAAATAATAGCAATACAACTTGTGCTTTAAATGGTAGAACCTCATTGAAGTGTTGGTTTTGATTTTCTTGAGGACAAGTAAAAGCTTTAAGTTGGGGATGCTGATGAGTGGTGATTTTACCACTCATTTTAGTCTCCTTCCGTTAGATTTTGCGTCCTTTGATGATAACACGAGGTCCTTAATAGAGTGTATTGTTTGATTTTCAGAAAAATGAAGCCATGAAGTGACTTGCATTGAATTGAAATGGAATTGAGAAAAAAAAAGAGTGGTAAAAGGGCAATATCCTTCAGTGATTCCGCACCTGCAGACGATTGGTGGCTTATGCGACATCGCACCTGCGAAGTATAGGACCGCATCTGCGGAAATTGCTCAAATGCACTGAAGCCGCATGTGTGAAGTGTTATCCGCATCTGCGGAACCGGTGCGGTATTTTTGTCCGCATCTGCGGAGAAGATCAAGTCCACTCAGAGCCGCACCTGCGACGTGAAATCCGCATCTGCAGAGCCGCACCTGCGAGGATTCTTCCGCAGGTGCGGTCAACAGACATCAGTTCTGGGCAGATATATCAATTTAAATTTTCCCAACCCCAAACCCACATATACTCGATCTAGCAGATATTTTGAAGATTTTTTTGGCTTATTTTCAGTATTCTACACTAGAGAAGAACAAGTTTTGGAAGCTAGGGTTTGTACACAGACTTGGGTTTTGAAGATTTGAAGCTTGTGGTTAAGGATTTCTTACCCATTTATGTTTATTTCTTCATTTCCTTGCTTTGTATTGAATATTTAAGTGTGTAGTATTTATTTTCAACACTCAATCTTATTTATGGAAATATTCATGTTTAAAGTGTGGATTAAATACCTTGTTGTGCTTATGTATTGAATGATTTTTCATCTTTTATGAAGTGAGTTATTGTTTCTTTAATTATTCTTGTTCTTTAGTGTTTTCAAAGGGATTAGCTAACCCTAGGACTCGCCCATGAACTCGGAATTAATTTTGGGAAAGATAATTTGGGGTTGGGAAAGATTAGTTAACAAGAACTTGAGGCTTTAACCCTCATTTTATAGATTCTACCTAGGAATAGGATTGAACCACTTGTATCCATATCTGGGTGTGCTTAATCTCTTAACTGGGTTAGGAATAATTCACTAGTAAGTCTTGTTAGTCTTCGGAAGAAGCTAATTAAGAATTATTATCTGTGGCTAATAACATAAACTTGCTCATAATTGTAAAATCATGAAATACATTGGATTGTTACTTGAGTGTAATTCCCGCTGCATCCATCCTTGTAGCCATTGATAATTTTACTTGCTTTCTAGGTTAGTTTATATTTTTGCATTTAGATATAAATATTTTTACAACCAAAATCTAAGTGTTTGACATTGCACGATAAGTGATAATTCTCGTACATTCCTAATCGCCTACATATTGTTCTCTGTGGGATTCGACCCCAACCTAGTTGGGTTATTATATTTGATAATCGACCGCTTACACTATTTTAAAGTGTAATTTGAGCGTATCATGGCCGGCCATGGCGTCGATCATATGATCGATGTTAGGTAGTGGAAAAGAGTCTTTAGGGCATGCTTTATTCAAATCTTTATAATCTATGCACATTCTAAGCTTGTTTCCTTTTTTAGGAACTACGACCACATTGGCTAACCACTTGGTATATTTTACTTCCCTAATGGACCCTATTTTGAGAAGTTTAGTTACCTCGTCCTTTTATGAACGCATGTTTTTCCTTGGACTGCGGCCTTTTCTTTTACTTCACCGGTTTGAACCTAGGGTGGAGACTTAGCAAATGTGTTGTTACCTCCGGTGGGATCCCTGTCATGTCTAAATGGGACCACGCAAAACAATCTATGTTATCGATAAGGAATTTAATGAGTTTTTTTTGAGTTCGGGGGTTAATCCCATTCCTAGGTATACCTTTTGCTCTGGCAGATATTCAATCAATATCACCTGCTCCAATTCCTCGATCGTTGACTTCGTTGCATGTGATTCCTCGAGAGAGATGAAGGCTCGAGGGCTGAGGAAATCTTCTTCTTCATCCTCGAGTACCTGTTCCTCGGATTCAGTCGAGGCTGTGGACTATGATAGCTATTTATCCGTCTTCTTGTTTTTTATGTTTGATTTCTCCGAGGTTGAAGGTGTTGGCGCTGGTGTCAAATCATGAACTGCAAACATCTCCTTTG
The DNA here is from genome assembly GCA_005239525.1 of Nicotiana knightiana. Classification (NCBI taxonomy): domain Eukaryota; kingdom Viridiplantae; phylum Streptophyta; class Magnoliopsida; order Solanales; family Solanaceae; genus Nicotiana; species Nicotiana knightiana. Next base: position 11,223 of record ML388053.1, on the reverse strand, counting down.
TTGCGTACTACCCTCCATAAACTGTTTTCACACCATTTTTTATTGGAAACTTCATCATCTGGTGAAGAGTCGATGGTACCGCCCTTATGTTGTGGATCCACGGCCTTCCGAGCAATGCATTGTACCTCATGTCACCTTCGATGACATGAATTTTATATTCCGACAATCGAGGTGCTTATGCGGGGTCGGTATGTTTATCAAACCCATCCTTACTCATGAGTCCCCGAGAGCTTTGATCTCGATCATTTTTTCGATCATTCCGAGGAGCATTATGCCCTAAGCCGTTGTTTCTCCGATCTACATACGGCTGATACCATTCCTTGTTTGATCTTGATTTCCTCTCTGTATCCTTCGGGGGCTTGGCTGCCAATCTATTTGGATGAACTAAACTCAAGGGGGATCCCAACTAGCCGTCCTCGACCTTGATCTTCGATTGATAATGATTATGCACGTCTGACCACGTTACATCTGGATACTTGATAGATTCTGCTTTAATTGTCGAGACGCGATCAAACTCTACTCGTTCAAACCCTACATAAAAGCCTGTACTGCCAAGTCATCCGAGACCGATGGTAATTTCATTCGCTCCATTTGAAACCGGTATAGGAACTTCCTTAATATCTCATAGTTCCTTTGTTTTATCTTAAGAACGTCTGATTTCCTCGTTGCCACCTTTATGGCCCCGACATGTACTTTCACTAAGGCGTCTGCTAACATAGCAAACAAATCGATATAGTTCGAGGGCAAGTTGTGATACCAAATCATGGCTCTCTTTGACAAAGTTTCCCCAAATTTCTTCAACAGTATTGATTCGATCTCATCATCATTTAAATCATTTCCTTTAATCCCGCAAGTATATGAGGTAATATGTTTGTTAGGATCGGTTGTCCCGTTGTATTAAGGTATATCGGGCATGCGGAACTTTTTAGGAATGGGCTTCGGGGCGGCACTCGGAGGGAACGTCTTTTGTATGAACTTGTTGGCATCCAAACCTTTCAAGACCGGGGGTGCCCCCGGTATTTGATCAACACGGGAGTTATAAGTGTCAAATTTCTTGTCATTATCCTCAATCTTTTTCTCCCCGGACTCGATTCTCTTGGTGAGTTCCTCGAACATCCTCATAATTGTGGGGTCAGTCCCCGAGCCATTACCGTTTGATCTTTATGGTGCCAGTTCAGTACGTCGAGTATTTTTTGGTTCAGCTATACTTGAAGTTTTAGTCCGACTTTGAAGCTGGGCAATGGCAATCTGTTGAGCTTGTAGCATTTCGAATATCACTTGGAGGCTGACATCTCATATGCCCTGTGTTCCTTGGCCCCAGACCGGGCTTCCCTACGTATACTTCCTCTGGGGTCTGTGCCTTAATCTTTATTCAAAGTAATGTGTTAACTAACATCAACTGGTTCAACATTTGGCACTTCCCCAGGGTTTATCAGTGGTACACCGACCCCTACATTATTATTTTCCGCATGAAATCCAAGACCACCGTTGTTGTGAACATGTGCGTTTTGCTAGTTTGACATGTTTTAGACTCAGATAAAAAATTCTTGACAAGAAAAAGTGTAAAAATAACGTGGGTTATGAGAATCAGTAATGAAATAATCACTATTATCTTTAGACCAACGGTGGATGCCAAACTGGTTACCTCGAAAATACGAGTAACAATTAAATTTGATTTTTTGTTTTAAAGATACGTGATATAGTTCAATACCAACTAATAATCAAGAAGTATAACGTATAAATGAAGGAAACGAGTAAATCAAACCAGTGTTGCTAGGCAGTATCGACCTCGAGCTTAGTGACCTCGAGATGGATCAAGAACAATAAAGCAAGAATAATAAAGCTAAAGGATAGTTCTGATTAACAATGAGCGAAAAAGTAGGAGAGTATATTCTTTGTCAATGATTAGATAATGTCTACAAATGATTGGGGTTCCCTTTATATAATAGGGGAACCCTAAATAAGGTACATTTCTATTTACAGTAAAGAATCTTAGGGGACAATTGTCTAACCGCCTAGTACAAATTCGTACAAATCTATTCCGGGATTTACGCCGTGATCTTGGGGACGTGACAGGAATCTTGCTTATTCTATTACAAATTCATAACGGCATTATCTTGAGGCTAGTCACATTAGGCTCAGACATTCCTCGAACACTTGGTTCTTCGAGCCTCGTACTCTGTCGTTGAACTCAGTCTTGGTCCCTCGAGCTTGAACTCGATCCATCCCGAACTCGGGCTTAGGGCGATTCCTTGAACCCGGGAAACCGGGCATACCTAATTTCGACCGTATACGCATAGCAAATCATGTTGTAGACCTCAAATTCTTAAACTTATATAGTCAAAGGAAAAAATGACAAATTGCCTATAAAAGTGCAAAAACAGCCACACAAATCATTCAGAGACTGGATATGATTGTTCTAAAACTCGTTAATTATTGTCAATATTAATCCAACTCCTCAAAGCTGTACTTTCCTTTGTTTTTACTTTAAATACAAAGAGATTTATCTATTGAGTATGGATTCTAAGGTCTAAGACAAGAGAAATTGTTAGTGGGTATGTATACTAAGGTCTAAGAGAAGAGAAATTGTTAGTGAATAGCTCATATTTCTACAAAGACACATGTCTAATACAACTTAGAATAAAGGATAAGAAAGATAATTAAAACTAACATTCTGCAAATAAATCAACGAAATAGTTAGTTAGTTCCTACATCTCTTCTCCCATAAAAATAACGTCAAGCCACAAAACTCTTCAACTTCACATCAACATCTACTTTGATACTCTGATTTTTCTAATCCCCTGATTTTTTTTCAAGCGATGATTTAATTTTCAAACAATTTCAGGTTATTGTCCTATTCCTTTAGGTCCAGAATTTAACCTTTTAGGGCTTATAGGATAAGGAATTATCTCAATCCACCAGGGATGTATCAAATGGTAATGTTTACATTTTGAAATTCATTGTGCTTAACAGTAGTTCATGTGGGACAATTGTTTGCTTCATATGAAAGTAGAGGTAATTAAAGGAAAAGAATAAGATCACCTCCATGGCATATTAGTCTACTACATTATCCCATTTCTCATTGAATTCTTCTTAATATCATTGATAATTACGAAATAAACACAAAAAAGCCAAGGGCTCAAAAAGTTCTACAATAGTCTTCAAGAAATCCAGTTTTCTCCTATTAGGGCCAGTTTTGATGGAGGACGAAGGAGAAGGGGGGTCCCACAACAATACCACACAGCAGTCCAAAGTGATGCGGCCTCTCGCAGAACGTCATTTTAGGCGATAAGAACCAACCAAATATTAAATACAGAACATGCATGAGTAGAGAAAAAGGCTAAAGGCAGAGCTGAACAGGTAATTCTAGAATAGCCATCACATAATTCTATACCTTCTTTTTACACCTTCAAGGTTTAGTAAAACACGACAAATATCATCTATGGAATTACGAGAGGAAGATGGAAAATGCAAATCCTCAAAGCAGCAATTTACCTGTTACTCATAGATACATCGTCGACAGAGCAAAACTCGAACCCAAAATTAAAAATGTTCTAAAAAGAAAACCAGAAACACGAGCAGATGAAATAATACGTGAGAGAGAGAGAGAGACATTTAATAAAACTGAAAGATATGCATAAAAAGGAAGCGATATAGAAAGAACCATACACCGAAGAAGAAGGAACAAGGTGAACTGAAAATAGAAGTGAAGCGGAGATGTAACGAACCGACCGGTCATTTTTTGCTCTGGCACTTCGCTCAGCGGTTTGAGATCTTGAGTAGCTTCAGTTCAGGTATTATGACTTGTACGTGTGGCCGGAATTGAATTTCGGGAAGTTCGGAATTGATTTGGAAAGAAAATTCTAATTTCGGAAGCTTTAAGTTGGAAGAATTGACTAAGGCTTGACTTTTGAGTAAACGACATCGGAATCGAGATTTAAAGGTTCCAATAGGTTTGTATGATGTATTTGGACGTAGGCGTGTGTTCGGGTTGAGCATCGGGTGGGCCGGGAGCATTTCAACGCTTATTGTGGAAAGTTAACATTTTGAAGGTTTTAGAAATTCCTAAGTTTGATTTGAAGTGGAATTTGGTGTTTACGATGTCCGTTTGAAATTTCGAGCCTTAGAATAGGTTGGTATTGTGATTATGACTTGTGTGTAAAGTTTGGCGTCATTTCGGAATGTTTAAGTGTCATTCGGATGCGTTCATCGAAGTTTGAATGTTTGAAAGTTAAAATAAGGATTTGATCGTGGATTCATGGTATTAATGTTGTTTGGTGCAATTTGAGGCCTCGAGTAGGTTCATGTTATTTTTTGCGATTGATTTGTGCAATTGGACGGGGTCCCGAGGGCCTCGGGTGTGTTTGGGTTATATCGTGCTTTTATTTGATGTTTAAACGTCGTTTCTTTGGACATAGAGGGTACCATATTGAGAAAAACACTTTTGATTTGTGATTGTATTAAACCATTAGATCTGTATCTTAATTACGGAACCATAGCAACAAGAATCGTCGAATTCCGAGGTAGTATGAGAGAGTTATGCTCATTACCGTGCTGAGAAAGATTGCTGGTTTCTAGTGCGGACTTTGTTCTCCGCGAACGCGAGTGAGGTACCGCGAATGCGAAGAAGGAAATTACCGTAAACGCGAAAAACTGCTCTTCGCGAACGCGAAGAACAAAAATCGTCTGGATAATGTTTTAATATGATAGCCCGAACATTTTTGTATTTTGAGCATATCTTCAGTTCTAGAACTCCATTTGAGGTAATTTTGGCGGCGTTGTTCTCGTCTCAACTAGGGGTAAATAACTAGCCTTTTTTGTTTTTTTTTAAATATTTTTCCATATTTTTTTCATTGGTTATTATTTTTATCCGTGTTTGGATTGTAAATATTGGGGTTTCTGGCCCCAAAGTTATGAGATTGTAAATTCTATATTTCAGGGTCAATTCATCGATGTATGATTTTCAAAATATATACTATATAAGTTATGGGTAATAATTATTTTTGATAATTTTTGAAATCTAGGCACGTGGGCCCGAGGGTTGACTTTATTAACTTTTCGAGCAGAGTTGAGAAGTCTTATAAATTGATTAATTATGGGTATTAGAGTATATTTTTATTATTTTGCACATTGTACGACTAGGTTTGGAGCGACGGACATTGATTTGAGGTGTTATAGAGGCTTTGGAGTCGGTTATGGAACTTTAGAGCGAGGTAAGTCTCCTGTCTAACTCTGTGAGGGAAAAACTACCCCTAGGTGATGTATTTAATATGTGCTACTCGTTGCGGGGCTACATACGCACGAGGTGATGAGAGTCCCTGAGTAGCTAGATTCATGTTATTGTTCGGGTAGCCTTAGGTTCACACCATGTTGTAATTGTACTATATGGGTTATCTTTGCTCGTTTAATTCCTTTATTTCGAATTACGACTTGAGACTAGACTTGCGTAGAGTGGTAAACTTGCTATTGTAGAGATTTGACGGGCTTCATGATTAGCCGCGAAAATATTTGTACTCTCCTTACGTATTTCTTCCGCGTTATGGGTTTTCATCGGAAGATTCCCCTAAAAGTATATAACTCACACGTCTATTAAGGAGTGGGGTCATGGACCCGTTAAAGCTTCTTATTCTAATGGGATCGGGTCGTTTGCCTCGGTAGTGTAATAGGTACATCTATGGTTCGTGCCGTTCGACCCTCAACAGTGCGCACAATTGATATCATCGGGATGTACGCCTCGACAAGATTATGTATCACACTCTCATGGGAGTGGGTCGTTCGCATCAGTAATATAATAGATTTATCTATGGTTATGTACCAGATTATGATGGGATCGGACCATACGTCTTGGAATTTCTATAAAATAATGCTATGGAATCGTGCCTAATATTTGTGAAGAAGCCAGTGCATCTAGGAAATTGCTGGTTTGAATCATGACAATCTATTGTCTAGCACTGGCTGCAGATTATGTTGTGTTTCACACTTTTGCATATATTTGTGTTACTGCTTTTCCATTTATTTTGTGTCTCTCACGTTGTTGATATTATTTTTCGGGTTTTAGTGTCACATATCTATTGTCTCGATCCGAGGGTCTCCCGAAATTAGCCTCTCTATCCCCTCCGAGGTAGGGGTAAGGTCTGCGTATACTCTACCCTCCCAAGACCCCACTGGTAGATTTTACTGGGTTGTTTTTGTTGTTGTTGTTGAATCATGACAATATATCATGTTCATATATATATATACACATACATACATACATACACACACTCCGGTCGAGGAGGTAACTGCTAATCGAGAGTTTGAGTTTGCGGTCGAGAGGAGGATTGTACCCCGTATTTATACTTATTTCGTTTGTTTACTCTGCCCCATATCTATTTATTTTTTACTATATCTGTCTTATTGTATCATTAGTAAGTGTCAATGTCGACTCCTCGTTACTACTTCTATGGGGTTAGGCTAGATACTTACTGGGCACACATTGATTTACGTACTCATACTGCACTTATTGTGCATGTATACATATATGTTTGTGGTGGTCCTCTGGGTGCAGAGGCGCGGCTATTGCTGGGACTTTATGGTGAGCTGCACTTTCTTGTTACGATCCTCAACACGAAGAGTCTCCATCAGAATTATTTCTATTCCCCGTCTTACTTGTATTTCAAACGGATATTGTATTATTGTTGTACCCATTAATATATGCTCATTCACTTGCGACACCGGGTTTGGGGGGTTCCTTGTAGATGTTTAGCATGGTAGTTCACATATTTATTATCATTCTACCCTCTAAAATTCTATTTCACGCTATTTAATTCATGAAAATTATGATTCCAAAATTCTAAAATGAGTAATTAAGTTGTTTTATCACCGTTGACTTGCTTGATGGCGGTGTTAGGCATCATCACGATCTATAATGAATTTTTGGTCGTGACAGGAGATGTCCCAAGAAAAAATAAAGATAAACACATGTCATCCCAATAAGAGGAAACGTGAACGGCTGCAACGGAAGTGTAATACATATGTCGACAAACGGGGCAAAACAAATCATACACCAGTGAAATAAGACCAAGTTTGTATAGTACAAGATGCATAACTTTTTGTACAATTATATATTCGGTGTTCGCATGCCTTACTCATTTATATATAATAGAATATAAATTACCAACGTGAACATGTTTTTACCAACTAAACCACATTCATGACGAAAAAAAACTACATATTAGACCACCATATATAATTTCACAACAACGACAACAAATTAGTGATTACTCACAACTGGAGTCTCGGGAGGGTAAGATGTGCGCAACCTTACCCCTACCCCTGGAAAGGCAGAGAAGCTGTTTCTGATAGACCCTCGGCTAGAGACCATAGATAAGTTCACACAATTCAAAGTTTTACTCGTTGATAAAAAATTAGTCATGAAATAATACAAATCATGTTTTCATTAATGTTTATGTTAACGTTTAAAGAACAAAACTAAACCTAGTGTAATCACACAAGTGGAGCCTAGGATCTTACCATTTTAACATCAAGATTTTTGTTTTTTGGTATTAATTTTTTATTAGTCACCAAGTTATAAGAACATCAACTATCCATAATAAAAGAATCTAACACAATCACAAACATAGAAGGTCAATTATTTTTAATAATCAGTGTTTATATTTCTCATATACTGGCCAGATGCGAGTCCACACCACATTGCCTCAGGCAAGGGAGGCTGCTGAGAGGGCAGTGACCGGGGTCTCTGAACTGGAGAGGGGTGAGGCTTTTTTTGCCCAAGCTAGGGAAGTCGAGAAGGAGACTGAGGCTGATATTCCTAGAGCAGAGGAAAGTGCCCCAAAAGATGCGCTTGGGGTGATTGATCTCATAGGGTCTCCTCTATTCTCCGATTCCATGATCAACGAGGTGGTATGCTAAAATACCGTTCACACGAGGGGCCTCAGGGGGCAGAAGATCTCAATAACTTCTTCGATGGCTTAGAATCTACCGCCTCAGAAGATGTTACCGGGTTTGGTGACTTACCAGTGCCAAAGAAGGCACCATTTTCAGGGGCCAGCAGGTCTTCTTCGAGTCCGTGGTTTGTGGATTGGTTCTCGGCTCCGAGCGTTGATCCTGAAAGAAAGCGCTCAATAATTTTCTCTATCCCGGAGGATGCCCGATTTCTCTCCGCCCCATGGAGGTTGCAGGCTATCTTCGGTGCTTGATGACCAAATAGGACCAAGCCAAGATGAACGAGATGCAAGCGCCCTGCTTATTCAATAAAGCTCAACATGAGTTGAATCAGGTAACTTCGAGTCCCTCTTTATTTTGTACTTCAAATTTTAAGTTGCAAATAATTGTAACACTTTTCTTTATGCTTGCAGGACTCGGTACTTCACCATGAAACTCTCTTCTGATATCGGGAGGAGTTAACCCAACACGAGGTCGAGTTTCGGGAGCTTAAAGAGAAAAGGGAGCATGTTGAGCAACTCCAAGCCGAGCAAGAAGCGGCTCGGAAGGAGCATGCTGAATGGGTCGAGCAGGTAAATCGAGTACTTGAAGATAGTGATGACGATTTAGACACAGTAGCTAACGATCCGAACCTGCAGGTCCAAAAGAAGCTTGAATATATCGGGCAGCTCCAGGTGCGAGTGGACACGATAAAAGCTGAGGCCGAAGAGTCGAAGAAAAACATGGACCTCCTAGCCTCGGAAAAGAAGGTTGTGCAGGCACAACTAGTGTCGACTAAGGCTAAGCTCTGGGATGCAGAGGAAAATACCTCAACCAGGCCGAAACAATCGAAAACATCATGTCTCAGCTATGCTCGGTGATTTCCAGCCAAGAAAATCTAGCCAAGGAACTTGAGGCGGCTAGGTCAGAGATTGTGGTGATCAAGGTCGAAGCTGATGAGAAGGTGGCCTATAATAAGGCCGATGCCGAGGCAACTTATGATCAAGTGAAACATTTGGTGGAGCACATGAAGTGGCAATCCAGAAGGGAGGCCCTCGAAGGAGTTCAAGCTCGGGGCTTCGACCTGGTGGTGGAGATCGAGAATGCCACGATATCTGAGCCCAAGGCCTGGAGGCTGGCTTATCCCGAGGAGCAGGATTCCGAGGGGTTTGAAGACTCGGATGAGCTCGAAGGTGGTGAAGACCCCGAAGGAGACGACGCATCCCCTAGGGAAGATTAGGCCACATAGGATCTTTTTAGACGTTTTGTCCTTTGTTTTTTGAGGTTGTTTTTGCCGTTGTAGATTCCTGTATCTGCTCCATTTGGCCCTTGAAAAATGATTTTTTGATAAATATATAAGGCTTTCTTTCTCTTTCGGCTTTCAAATTTTTCCTTTGCTTTATTATTTGTATTCACAAAGATCGAATGGTTTTAGCATGAAATAACTTAAGTTATGTTCGAAGGTTCAAACAAACCTCGCCTTTACATTATTCTGTTATAGGTTGTCTTGGGGGTTCGGTACCAGACACTTTCTCCCAAAGTAATTCGGATTATAGTATGTCCAGGGTAGACTTTAGAACCAGTTATAATAAATTTTCTTTTTTGAAGGCCTAATTTTTGTTATGGGTCTCAGACGTCTCTAAGCTATGTTAATATGGCCATAGCCTTTTAGTTTGGGAGTCGCCCAATGGACTTGCTTTCCCGTGTTATCCGGGCTTGCCGAGCCAAGATGGATGTTGCCTTTAAAAATCATGGGTTGCCTGATAGGTCTTATGCCGCCAAGGTCTAGTAGGTTGGGCCCCCCGAGTTTGTTTTCAGACGTTAGTCCCCGAGTGAGAGAGTGATCATTCGAACTCCGGTTGTAAGCGGCCATTGGGCTTGTTACCTTTAGGGGATCGGAAGTAGGAAATTATTTAAGTAATGTAAAGAAGAAATTTTAAAATATAAGATGATTGGCAATTATCGCTTTAGGTGAGTTACATTCCAATTTCTCGATAATTGTTCACCGTTCATCATTTCGAGCTTTTAGGATCCTTTACCGGTGATTTTGATGATATGATATGGCCCTTCCCAGTTTGCCCCAACTTTCCCTCGTTCGGATTTGGGGTGTTCAATGTGACCTTCCTTAATACTAAGTCCCTGATGTTGAAGTATCGCTCTTATGTTATAATTTCTCTTGATATGTTGCTTTTGGGCAGCTAATCGGACAAGGGCGGCCTCACACCTTTCAGGCAATAGCTTTAGGCTCGTATTCATGGCCTCATCATTCGATTCCTTGTTGAACATCGAAATCTGATACTTGGCTTCCCGACTTCGACCTTTATTAGAGCTTCGGTGATGTGAACCAATGAGAACGGAGTGGCCCCAGTACTGGACTTCGAGGTCGTACGATATGCTTAAAGGACTTCGGGTATAATCTCCTTCCATTTTCCTTTGGCATCGGTGAACCTCTTATAAAGGTTCTAGAGAATGGTTTTTTTGGTAGATTCAACTTGTTCGTTCACACTAAGGTGTTTATAGGATCCTCTTTATCTTGTGGTCTTCGAGAAACATGTTCACCTTGCTACCGATGAATTATTTTCTGTTATCGCACACGATCTCGGCCGGCACTCCGAACCGACATATGATGTGGTCCCAAATGAAATTGATGACCTCCTTCTCCCTGACCTTCTCATATGCCTAGGCTTCAACCCAGTTAGAAAATTAGTCAGTCATAAATAAGATAAATTGAGCCATACGGGGTGCCCATGTAAGGGGGCCGACGATGTCCGTCCTCCACTTCATGAACGGCCATGGCGATAAAACCATGTGTAGCAGATCCCGGGATTGGTGTATCATTGGAGCATTCTATTGGCAGCCATCACATTTCTGTATGAACTCTTTCGCATCCTTTTCCATGTCGGTCCAGTAATAACCTACTTTGATCACCTTCCGAACAAATTAGGGGTGGGCATAATACCGATCGAATAGAAAAAACTGACCGAATTATCAATTTCGGTTTTTCGGTTTCGATTTAAACGGTTATTCGGTTGGTGTGCAGTTTTTAAATTATTAAATTTCAATTTTTGGTGCAGTTTACGATTTTAGTGTTTTGGCTTTTGGTTAAATCGAAAAATCGAAATTTTAGACTCATCCTTCTTGCTCAGGTTAGTGGTTACCTCCTTCCTCAGAAGCATTGAGAATAGATTGCTTTCCGAGATGTGAGTAGAAATTAGAGCGACTACCTGGCTTAAGAACTTTTAAGGCATTGAATAGAAAACTATGTGGGGATTTAACTCTTTTGTATCGAATAAAGCCAAT